>BSQZ01000025.1:7345000-7422500 GCA_033239005.1 Lamellibrachia satsuma
CCCGTTACTACAGTAGGATGCTGCCCCGTTGCTACACTAGGATGCTGCCCCGTTACTACACTAGGATGCTGCCCCGTTACTACAATAGGATGCTGCCCCGTTACTACACTAGGATGCTGCCTCATTACTACACTAGGATGCTGTCCCGTTACTACACTAGGATGCTGCCCCGTTACTACACTAGGATGCTGCCCCGTTGCTACACTAGGATGCTGCCTCGTTACTACACTAGGATGCTGCCCCGTTACTACACTAGGATGCTGCCCCGTTACTACACTAGGATGCTGCCTCATTACTACACTAGGATGCTGCCCCGTTACTACACTAGGATGCTGCCCCGTTACTACACTAGGATGCTGCCCCGTTACTACACTAGGATGCTGCCCGTTGCTACACTAGGATGCTGCCCCGTTACTACACTAGGATGCTGCCTCATTACTACACTAGGATGCTGTCCCGTTACTACACTAGGATGCTGCCCCGTTACTACACTAGGATGCTGCCCCGTTGCTACACTAGGATGCTGCCTCGTTACTACACTAGGATGCTGTCCCGTTACTACACTAGGATGCTGCCCCGTTACTACACTAGGATGCTGCCCCGTTACTACGCTAGGATGCTGCCTCATTACTACACTAGGATGCTGCCCCGTTACTACACTAGGATGCTGCCCCGTTGCTACACTAGGATGCTGCCCCGTTGCTACACTAGGATGCTGTCCCGTTGTTACACTAGGATGCTGCCCCGTTACTACACTAGGATGCTGCCCCGTTACTACACTAGGATGCTGTCCCGTTACTACACTAGGATGCTGTCCCGTTGTTACACTAGGATGCTGCCCCGTTGTTACACTAGGATGCTGCCTCATTACTACACTAGGATGCTGCCCCGTTACTACACTAGGATGCTGTCCCGTTGTTACACTAGGATGCTGCCCCGTTACTACACTAGGATGCTGTCCCGTTACTACACTAGGATGCTGCCCCGTTACTACACTAGGATGCTGCCTCGTTCCTACACTAGGATGCTGCCAGGCCACTACCCTAGGATGCTGCCCCGTTACTACACTAGGATGCTGTCTCATTACTACACTAGGATGCTGCCCCGTTACTACACTAGGATGCTGCCCCGTAAATACACTAGGATGCTGCCCCGTTGCTACACTAGGATGCTGCCCGTTGCTACACTAGGATGCTGCCCGTTGCTACACTAGGATGCTGCCCCGTTACTATACTAGGATGCTGCCCCGTTACTACACTAGGATGCTGCCCCTTTGCTACACTAGGATGCTGCCCCGTAAATACACTAGGATGCTGCCCCGTTACTACACTAGGATGCTGCCCCGTTACTACACTAGGATGCTGCCTCGTTCCTACACTAGGATGCTGCCAGGCCACTACCCTAGGATGCTGCCCCGTTACTACACTAGGATGCTGTCTCATTACTACACTAGGATGCTGCCCCGTTACTACACTAGGATGCTGCCCCGTAAATACACTAGGATGCTGCCCCGTTACTACCCTAGGATGCTGACCCGTTACTACACTAGGATGCTGCCCCGTTACTACATTAGGATGCTGCCCCGTTACTACACTAGGATGCTGCCCCGTTGCTACACTAGGATGCTGCCCCGTTACTACACTAGGATGCTGCCTCGTTGCTACACTAGGATGCTGCCCCGTTACTACACTAGGATGCTGTCTCATTACTACACTAGGATGCTGCCATGTTACTACACTAGGATGCTGCCTCGTTACTACACTAGGATGCTGCCAGGCCACTACCCTAGGATGCTGCCCCATTACTACACTAGGATGCTGTCTCATTACTACACTAGGATGCTGCCCCATTGCTACACTAGGATGCTGTCTCATTATTACACTAGGATGCTGCCCCGTTACTACACTAGGATGCTGCCTCGTTACTACACTAGGATGCTGCCCCGTTGTTACACTAGGATGCTGCCCCGTTACTACACTAGGATGCTGCCCCGTTACTACACTAGGATGCTGCCTCATTACTACACTAGGATGCTGTCTCGTTATTACACTAGGATGCTGCCCCGTTACTACACTAGGATGATGTCTCATTACTACACAAGGATGCTGCCCCGTTACTACACTAGGATGCTGCCTCATTACTACACTAGGATGCTGCCCCGTTACTACACTAGGATGCTGCCCCGTTACTACACTAGGATGCTGCCCCGTTACTACACTAGGATGCTGCCCCGTTGCTACACTAGGATGCTGCCCCGTTGCTACACTAGGATGCTGCCCCGTTGCTACACTAGGATGCTGTCTCATTACTACCCTAGGATGCTGCCCCGTTGCTACACTAGGATGCTGCCCCGTTGCTACACTAGGATGCTGCCCCGTTGCTACACTAGGATGCTGCCCCGTTGCTACATTAGGATGCTGCCCCGTTGCTACACTAGGATGCTGCCCCGTTGCTACACTAGAATGCTGTCTCATTACTACCCTAGGATGCTGCCCCGTTGCTACACTAGGATGCTGTCTCATTACTACACTAGGATGCTGCCCCGTTACTACGCTAAGATGCTGCCCCGTAACTACACTAGGATGCTGCCAGGCCACTACCCTAGGATGCTGCCCAGTTGCTACACTAGGATACTTCCCGGCTACTACAGTAGGATGCTGCCCCGTTACTACACTAGGATGCTGTCTCATTACTACACTAGGATGCTGCCTCGTTGCTACACTAGGATGCTGCCCCGTTACTACACTAGGATGATGCCCCGTTACTACACTAGGATGCTGCCCCGTTACTACACTAGGATGATGCCCCGTTACTACACTAGGATGCTGCCCCGTTACTACACTAGGATGCTGCCCCGTTACTACACTAGGATGCTGCCCCGTTGCTACACTAGGATGCTGCCCCGGTGCTACATTAGGATGCTGCCCCGTTGCTACACTAGGATGCTGCCCCGTTGCTACACTAGGATGCTGTCTCATTACTACCCTAGGATGCTGCCCCGTTGCTACACTAGGATGCTGTCTCATTACTACACTAGGATGCTGTCTCATTACTACACTAGGATGCTGCCCCGTTACTACACTAGGATGCTGCCCCGTAACTACACTAGGATGCTGCCAGGCCACTACAATAGGATGCTGCCCCGTTGCTACACTAGGATGCTGCCCCGTTACTACACTAGGATGCTGTCTCATTACTACACTAGGATGCTGCCCCGTTACTACACTAGGATACTGCCCGGCTACTACACTAGGATGCTGCCCCGTTGCTACACTAGGATGCTGCCCCGTAACTACATTAGGATGCTGCCCCGTTACTACACTAGGATGCTGCCCGGCTACTACACTAGGATGCTGCCCCGTTACTACACTAGGATGCTGCCCCGTTACTACACTAGGATGCTGCCCCGTTACTACACTAGGATGCTGCCCCGTTGCTACACTAGGATGCTGCCCCGTTGCTACACTAGGATGCTGTCTCGTTACTACACTAGGATGCTGCCCCGTTGCTACACTAGGATGCTACCCCGTTACTACACTAGGATGCTGCCCCGTTACTACACTAGGATGCTGCCCCGTTACTACACTAGGATGCTGCCCCGTTACTACACTAGGATGCTGCCCCGTTACTACACTAGGATGCTGCCCGGCTACTACACTAGGATGCTGCCCCGTTACTACACTAGGATGCTGCCCCGTTACTACACTAGGATGCTGCCCCGTTACTACACTAGGGTGCCGCCTGGCCACTGCACTAGGGTGCCGCCTGGCCACTGCACTAGGATGCGGCTCCGTTGCTACACTAGGTCGGGCACTAGGATGCCTCCCGGCCACAACACTAGGTCCAGGATGCTGTCCGGCCACTACACTAGGATGCTGCCCGGCCACTACACTTGGATGCTGCCCGGCCACTACACTAGGATGCTGTCCGGCCACTACACTAGGATGCCGCCCGGCCACTACACTAGGATGTTGCCCCGTTACTACACTAGGTCGGGCACTAGGATGCCTCCCGGCCACAACACTAGGTCCAGGATGCTCTCCGGCCACTACACTAGGATGCTGTCCGGCCACTACACTAGGATGCTGCTCCGTTACTACACTAGGTCGGGCACTAGGATGCCTCCCGGCCACAACACTAGGTCCAGGATGCTGTCCGGCCACTACACTAGGATGCTGCCCGGCCACTACACTTGGATGCTGCCCGCCACTACACTAGGATGCTGTCCGGCCACTACACTAGGATGCTGCCCGGCCACTACACTAGCCTGATCATTATAAGTACTTTCCAATTATTTTATTCGGCCCGTCCTGTCACAACAACGTCGTCTCTTTTACCTATGATTCGAGCCAACAAACGTAAGTCAAGCATCAATTCAATAACCTCTAAGTCCAAGTCATGTCTCGAGTCATCTATCTGAATTCCAAGTCAAGTCGCAAGTCATGAAAATGGTCGACTCGAGTCAGCCCATACGACTTGGGTCAGCTCATACGACTCGGGTCAGCCCACACGACTCGAATCAGCCCATACGACTCGGGTAAGCCAATATACGACTCGAGTCAACAACTCTGGTAATTGGCACATATGGCTGCCAATTGGTGTGTCCTTCAGGCATGCCAGTGAATGCATAATTAATTGGATACAAAAGCATACTGTAAAACAAGTGCTCAAATTATAGTTGTACACAATGAAAAACATTATACGTACAATACAAAATCCAAATTGGTAATCTACATGTTGACATCAAAGTTGAAGGGCTACCTGAACCAGATAAATATCATACAACCAATTCGTAGCATGCGTACTAAAGTACAACTTAATG
Source organism: Lamellibrachia satsuma (assembly GCA_033239005.1). Classification (NCBI taxonomy): domain Eukaryota; kingdom Metazoa; phylum Annelida; class Polychaeta; order Sabellida; family Siboglinidae; genus Lamellibrachia; species Lamellibrachia satsuma. Next base: position 7,349,823 of record BSQZ01000025.1, read on the forward strand.
AGAAAAAAATAACTGTAAATAAACCATACATACATATAAACTCGATATAACATAAGGACAGGTGGAGGAGAAAATAAATAATAAATATTGGCGGAACTTTCCAGATTAAAATGGATTGTTCAGTTGACGTCAACATTGGTAGCTTCACCTTGTTCGCTACTCGGACGCGGGTTTTGAAAATTGTTAATGTAGCAGTTTAACGTCAAATATCCGTTACGTTTTCCGGGTGTGGCCCCAGTTCTGTAAAATGTTCCATTGTTCAAAATATAGGTAAACGTGCATTAATACAATAGATTAGACTCACGACCACGCGTCCCAATTTCTGGAGCCGCCTTTGCTACTAAAGACGGGTTGTTGAGTGAAATAGATCAGATTAAGAAAAGCAGAGAGGCTTTGACGTAGTGTGAAGTGGAAACTAAACAAATAAGCAAACAAACAAACAACTGTGTCATATATTTGTAGACATGCATTACCCTTTAGTTCGACATAACAACGAAGTAATTCCCATGTCTTTGGGGAGTATAATAACACGATAATAGTACGATTATAATACGATAATAATATGCTACTGCTGCTGCTACTGCTGCTACTGCTGCTACTGCTGCTGATCCTTCTGCTGCTGCTGTTGCTCCTTCTGCTCCTGTTGTGCTGTTCCTGCTGCTGTTGATCCTGTTTTTGCTGCTGCTGCTGCTGCTGCTGCTGCTGCTGCTGCTGCTGCTGCTGCTGCTGCTGCTGCTGCTGCTGCTGCTGCTGCTGCTGCTGCTGCTGCTGCTGCTGCTGCTGCTGCTGCTGCTGCTGCTGCTGCTGCTGCTGCTGCTGCTGCTGCTGCTGCTGCTGCTGCTGCTGCTGCTGCTGCTGCTGCTGCTGCTGCTGCTGCTGCTGCTGCTGCTCATCCTTTTGCTGCTGCTGCCGTTGCTCCTTCTGCGCCTGTTGTTGCTTCTGCTGCTGCTGCTGCTGCTGCTGCGGCTGCTGTTGCTGCTGCTGCTGCTGCTGCTGCTGCTGCTGCTGCTGCTGCTGCTGCTGCTGCTGCTGCTGCTGCTGCTGCTGCTGCTGCTGCTGCTGCTGCTGCTGCTGCTGCTGCTGCTGCTGCTGCTGCTGCTCATCCTTTTGCTGCTGCTGCTGTTGCTGCTGCTGCTGTTGCTGCACTCCCCTTTTGCCGGGCGTCCTGTAGGCGGTGACGTCCTTGATTCTCCATGTCGGTTGTCACATCCATTCTCTGGTCAAGAATGACTGTCTCACTTTGTAGAATGTTATTTTGTGTCTCCATCAATTTCCTCTGTGGTTTAACGTTTGTCTGTCGGTGGCTATTACGGGACAAATCCAGTTGTCTTGTCATTTTCTTGAACCGCCGTCGTTTAGCATATTCGGGTCCGCGGTACAGTTCGTCGTCTAGTTGACGAACCGTTATCCCTGCCTATGTCGACTACGGCCAGGTCTATGTGACAGTGGGCTGAGTGCAGCAGGTTAAGGCCACACAAGAGGCGTGACCACCACCGCCCCAGTGGCACCAACTCGACCCGATCGCCAGAACTCAACAATGGCGGTTAGGTATCTTCCCAGTCCTGTGCCAGTGACGGCCTGATAACGTCGTCTAGTCACGCACAGAAACACTGGTGCTCCAGCCTTGGCCAGTCGTGCTGAGGCATGACTGGTGAACCATTCGACAAGCGCGCGGTTAAAAACAGTTTACTATTTTATTATTATCAATAATATTATTATCATCATTATTATTAACATTATTTTGTTACTCTACCTATTTGACTAATAACTAATATTATTGTGATTATGTTTTTTATTATCATTATCATCACAATCATTTTATTATCGTCATCATTGTGTAATACGAGTGGCCGCGGCGGTGGTGGAATACACGCGTTATTAGTTATGCATACGTTACATGTATGCATGCATCAAACAGTGTGTGTGTGTGTGTGCGTGCGTGCGTGCGTGCGTGCGTACGTGCGTGCGTGCATGCGTCCGTGCAACATTCACAGTCGCGCGCGCGCACGCCAACCAACTTAGTACCGAATGTTACGCAACTTACAACTGTAAACAGAGCTGCAGACTTACTTATGGGCGGTAACTGGCTCCTTGCTGACAGTTCGTCGAACACACTCTACTCCAGTGGGCTTGCAATACCGCCGTACATGTCCGCGTCAGCACCGATCTTCCAGGGAATACTTCGCCCGCGTCCGCTACGTTCGTTTCTACAGTGTTACAACCGGTCTTGGGCGTTAAACACACAGCGACAAAGTCTCGTTTAACAGTCGAATAATCCACGAGTTAATCCCTTCGAATTTCAAATCAAAATGTTCCTGCTGCACCGGTTCTAGCTCCGTGTAGTCACACAATGGTTGACTCTCTTAAAATGATAGTTTTGTAGACAGGACGCGATCACCAACTCGTTTATCCATCTTGTTCAGTCCACCGAGACGCTCTCCACTACGTGCTGACGTCTGGGTTAATCCGCACTCATGTCCTCTCGTAAACACCGCATTAACTGCCAGCTTAATCCACTCGCTGCACAACAAACACCGGCCAGTGTTAGAGGTGCGTCGTTATCACTCGCTAGTTGTAGCTGTATCTACAAATGGCCAAGCCTTTCTTTGAGCGTCATTGTCGTCCGAGACACATACCATTGTACACACACATAGTCGTACACTATTCGCCGCACGAGGTCTTCCGCGTCCATTCAGTCTAGCAGGATCGAGTAAGCGATTCCCACACGCCAGAACAAATCGTCGACAAAGCTTGAGCACGGCCGACTGCGCTCTCGTCGGCGGAATCCGCCAGTAATTGCAAGAGTGGAAACCAGCGCCGATTCACACACAATCAGATATCACCGTCGACGATTCAATGTTATCGCCAACTACGCGACAGTCTTGTCGGCTGTCGCCTTGGTTTCATAAAACCAACACGACGCGTTTAGACAAAGGATGTTGTACATTTTTAGTGCCGTGGATTTGGAATTCAGAATAATTATAACTATGGGTGCATCGACCCGGTCCCTTTTGAATGGTTAGTAATAATCTCGACCGTTGCATGAGTCATAAACCATTGTGATCTCCTCAAATATGCGTTGATTATGGCGTTGTCTTCCGCGCGACGGCGATTACAGAATAACTATTGATGTGATTTTGACAAGCAGATAATGCAAAAATGTTCCGATTGTGTACGAAACAACGAGTCTAAGGATCTCCCAGGAAGGTTGGATGTCTTATAGCCATTTTTTCTATGTTAGTTGTGTGAGTATATGTGAATATATTGGCTATGTGTGAAACAGAAATAAGTAGTATACACGTACTTCTTATAAGACACGTGTACAGTCCGTGGCTTGTCGGAGATGTTGAACTTACATTTGAATCTTTCGTACATAAGAGTTACCTTTTCCCAAATGTGCTTACGTTGTATGGTCAACACGAAACTGCGATATAAATTCGTTTCTTTATTATCCAAGATTCTGCAATAACTGGAACACTTTAGAAATAACGTGTGGAGTGGCTAACGTTTAGCATGATTGAATAATGGCCAGAGCGATGGGTGAGAAATTAGCAAACGTTGACTAAATGATGAACTAATTTGCACGACTTCCTGCTAACTGTACCGCACTCGTAGCACTGTCAAAGCTTACACACAACACGCTCGAGAACTCACACGCAACACGCTCGAGAACTCACACACAACACGCTCGAGAACTCACACACAACACGCTCGAGAACTCACACACAACACGCTCGAGAACTCACACACAACACGCTCGAGAACTCACACACAACACGCTCGAGAACTCACACACAACACGCTCGAGAACTTACACACAACTCGCTCGAGAACTCACACACAACACGCTCGAGAACTCACAAACAACACGCTCGAGAACTCACACACAACACGCTCGAGAACTTACACACAACACACTCGAGAACTCACACACAACATGCTCGAGAACTCACACACAACACGCTCGAGAACTCACACACAACACGCTCGAGAACTCACACATAATACGCTCGAGAACTCACACACAACACGCACGAGAACTTACACACAACACGCTCGAGAACTCACACACAACACGCTCGAGAACTCACACACAACACGCTCGAGAACTCACACACAACACGCTCGAGAACTCACACACAACACGCTCGAGAACTTACACACAACACGCTCGAGAACTCACACACAACACGCTCGAGAACTCACACACAACACGCTCGAGAACTCACACACAACACGATCGAGAACTCACACACAACACGATCGAGAACTAACACACAACACGCTCGAGAACTTACACACAACACGCTCGAGAACTCACACACAACACGCTCGAGAACTCACACACAACACGATCGAGAACTCACACACAACACGATCGAGAACTCACACACAACACGCTCGAGAGCTCACACACAACACGCTCGAGAACTTACACACAACACGCTCGAGAACTCACACACAACACGCTCGAGAACTCACACACAACACTCGTCTCACACACAACACGCTCGAGAACTCACACACAACACGATCGAGAACTCACAAACAACACGCTCGAGAACTCACACACAACACGCTCGAGAACTCACAAACAACACGCTCGAGAACTCACACACAACACGCTCGAGAACTCACACACAACACGCTCGAGAACTCACACACAACACGCTCGAGAACTCACACACAACACGCTCGAGAACTCACACACAACACGCTCGAGAATGACGATGACTCGAGACTCCGCTGCTCGTTAAAGCGCTTTCATTCCGTCGACACATCCATTCAGTCCGTCAACAGTGTGTCAGTGGTGCCCACAGCTTTGGCGCAGTGTCAGATTCATTGAAGATCGGCAGCACAGTTTCGATGCTCTGCTAATGATGGTTGACCGCTAATCAGGTTATCAGAAAATATAAATCCGGGAGGGAGGGAGGGAGGGAGGGAGGGAGGGAGGGAGGGAGGGACGGACGGACGGACGGACGGACGGACGGACGGACGGACGGACGGACGGACGGACGGACGGGGAGGGAGAGGAGGAGAGATGGATAGGGGAGAGAGTGTGAGATAGTGAGGGGGATATTGAGATCATTAAGGGGAAATTATGCGTATGTAACACACCGAATGGCTGTGGTTGCTTTCAAACAATTACTCTGTAACAATTCAGTTTCCACACAATCAAATACATGTGTTGCACTGATTAATCAAAGTCACCTCTCCACAATCTGCTTGGCGCGGTCTTAACCCGGCAGACGCCAGGCCGATGAGACGCCAACAAATATACTGCTGGGCGGTTGGCGTCTCGCTGGCTCCCCGAGCTCCAGACGTCGTGGTCGTCTCGTCTGGACCCGTCGCCGGAAATTGTGTGAAATATTTGGTGAACTCCTACAGGCGCGACACGAAGTCTAGGGAGTCACCGATACAATCCGTCTGCTTTCTTACATCACAAGAATACAACGACACAAGTTACCGTCACAACGTGGCTTCTTTTGGAGATCGAATCGAAGCGTATATATTTGCATAGGTTTTGTACCCAAGCTCCCTTCCAAGTAGCCCCGCCCCAGTAGCCCCTCCCCAGTAGCCTCGCCCCAGTAGCCCCGTCCCAGTAGCCCCGTCCCAGTAGCCCCTCCCCAGTAGTCCCTCCCCAGTAGCCCCGCCCCAGTAGCCTCGCCCCAGTAGCCCCTCCCCAGTAGCCCCTCCCCAGTAGCCCCTCCCCAGTAGCCCCGCCCCAGTAGCCCCGTCCCAGTAGCCTCGCCCCAGTAGCCCCTCCCCAGTAGCCCCTCCCCAGTAGCCCCGTCCCAGTAGCCCCTCCCCAGTAGCCCCGCCCCAGTAGCCCCGAACCAGTAGCCCCGTCCCAGTAGCCCCGTCCCAGTAGCCCCGTACCAGTAGCCCCGTCCCAGTAGCCCCGAACCAGTAGCCCCGTCCCAGTAGCCCCGTCCCAGTAGCCCCGCCCCAGTAGCCCCGCCCCAGTAGCCCCGCCCCAGTAGCCCCTCCCCAGTAGCCCCGTCCCAGTAGCCCCGCCCCAGTAGCCCCGAACCAGTAGCCCCGAACCAGTAGCTCCGTCCCAGTAGCCCCGAACCAGTAGCCCCGTCCCAGTAGCCCCCGAACCAGTAGCTCCGTCCCAGTAGCCCCGCCCCAGTAGCCCCCCCCCAGTAGCCCCGCCCCAGTAGCCCCGCCCCAGTAGCCCCGTCCCAGTAGCCCCGAACCAGTAGCTCCGTCCCAGTAGCCCCGAACCAGTAGCCCCGAACCAGTAGCCCCGTCCCAGTAGCCCCGAACCAGTAGCTCCGTCCCAGTAGCCCCGAACCAGTAGCTCCGTCCCAGTAGCCCCGAACCAGTAGCCCCGTCCCAGTAGCCCCAGAACCAGTAGCTCCGTCCCAGTAGCCCCGAACCAGTAGCCCCGTCCCAGTAGCCCCGAACCAGTAGCTCCGTCCCAGTAGCCCCGAACCAGTAGCCCCGTCCCAGTAGCCCCGAACCAGTAGCTCCGTCCCAGTAGCCCCGAAACAGTAGCCCCGTCCCAGTAGCCCCGAACCAGTAGCTCCGTCCCAGTAGCCCCGAACCAGTAGCTCCGTCCCAGTAGCCCCGAACCAGTAGCCTCGCCCCAGTAGCCCCGTCCCAGTAGCCCCGAACCAGTAGCTCCGTCCCAGTAGCCCCGAACCAGTAGCCCCGTCCCAGTAGCCCCGAACCAGTAGCTCCGTCCCAGTAGCCCCGAACCAGTAGCCCCGTCCCAGTAGCCCCAGAACCAGTAGCTCCGTCCCAGTAGCCCCGAACCAGTAGCCTCGCCCCAGTAGCCCCGTCCCAGTAGCCCCCGAACCAGTAGCTCCGTCCCAGTAGCCCCGAACCAGTAGCACCGCCCCAGTAGCCCCGAACCAGTAGCCCCGAACCAGTAGCCCCGTCCAAGTAGCCCCGAACCAGTAGCCTCGCCCCAGTAGCCCTGTCCCAGTAGCCCCATCCCAGTAGCCCCGAACCAGTAGCACCGCCCCACTAGCCCCGAACCAGTAGCCCCGTCCCAGTAGCCCCGCCCCAGTAGCCCCGTCACAGTAGCCCCGTCCCAGTAGCCCCGAACCAGTAGCCCCGCCCCAGTAGCCCCGTCCCAGTAGCCCCGTCCCAGTAGCCCCGCCCCAGTAGCCCCGCCTCAGTAGCCCCGTCCCAGTAGCCCCGTCCCAGTAGCCCCGCCCCAGTAGCCCCGCCCCAGTAGCCCCGTCACAGTAGCCCTGTCCCAGTAGCCCCGTCACAGTAGCCCCGAACCAGTAGCCCCGAACCAGTAGCCCCATCCCAGTAGCCCCGTCACAGTAGCCCCGTCACAGTAGCCCTGTCCCAGTAGCCCCGTCACAGTAGCCCCGAACCAGTAGCCCCATCCCAGTAGCCCCGTCACAGTAGCCCCGTCCCAGTAGCCCCGCCCCAGTAGCCCCGCCCCAGTAGCCCCGTCCCAGTAGCCCCGTCCCAGTAGCCCCGCCCCAGTAGCCCCGCCCCAGTAGCCCCGTCACAGTAGCCCTGTCCCAGTAGCCCCGTCACAGTAGCCCCGAACCAGTAGCCCCGTCCCAGTAGCCCCATCCCAGTAGCCCCGTCACAGTAGCCCCGTCACAGTAGCCCCGAACCAGTAGCCCCGCCCCAGTAGCCCCGTCACAGTAGCCTCGCCCCAGTAGCCCCGAACCAGTAGCACCGCCCCACTAGCCCCGAACCAGTAGCCCCGTCCCAGTAGCCCCGAACCAGTAGCCCGGTCCCAGTAGCCCCGAACCAGTAGCCACGAACCAGTAGCCCCGAACCAGTAGCCCCGAACCAGTAGCACCGCCCCAGTAGCCCCGAACCAGTAGCCCCGAACCAGTAGCCCCGTCCCAGTAGCCCCGAACCAGTAGCACCGCTCCAGTAGCCCCGAACCAGTAGCCCCGTCCCAGTAGCCCCGAACCAGTAGCACCGCCCCAGTAGCCCCGAACCAGTAGCCCGGTCCCAGTAGCCCCGAACCAGTAGCCACGAACCAGTAGCACCGCCCCAGTAGCCCCGAACCAGTAGCCCCGTCCCAGTAGCCCCGAACCAGTAGCACCGCCCCAGTAGCCCCGAACCAGTAGCCCCGTCCCAGTAGCCCCGAACAAGTAGCCCCGTCCCAGTAGCCCCGAACCAGTAGCACCGCCCCAGTAGCTCCGAACCAGTAGCCCGGTCCCAGTAGCCCCAAACCAGTAGCCACGAACCAGTAGCACCGCCCCAGTAGCCCCGAACCAGTAGCCCCGCCCCAGTAGCCCCGAACCAGTAGCCACGAACCAGTAGCACCGCCCCAGTAGCCCCGAACCAGTAGCCCGGTCCCAATAGCCCCGAACCAGTATCCCCGAACCAGTAGCCTCGCCCCAGTAGCCCCGAACCAGTAGCCCCGTCCCAGTAGCCACGAACCAGTAGCACCGCCCCAGTAGCCCCAGAACCAGTAGCCCCGTCCCAATAGCCCCGAACCAGTATCCCCAGAACCAGTAGCCTCGCCCCAGTAGCCCCAGACCAGTAGCCCCGTCCCAGTAGCCCCGTCCCAGTAGCCCCGAACCAGTAGCCCCAGAACCAGTAGCCCCGAACCAGTAGCCCCGTCCCAGTAGCCCCGAACCAGTAGCCCCGTCCCAGTAGCCCCGAACCAGTAGCCCCAGAACCAATAGCCCCGTCCCAGTAGCCCCGAACCAGTAGCCCCTGAACCAGTAGCCCCGAACCAGTAGCCCCGAACCAGTAGCCACGAACCAGTAGCACCGCCCCAGTAGCCCCGAACCAGTAGCCCGGTCCCAGTAGCCCCGAACCAGTAGCCACGAACCAGTAGCACCGCCCCAGTAGCCCCGAACCAGTAGCCCCGTCCCAGTAGCCCCGAACCAGTAGCCCCGCCCCAGTAGCCCCGAACCAGTAGCCCCGTCCCAGTAGCCCCGATCCAGTAGCCCCGAACCAGTAGCCCCGAACCAGTATCCCCGAACCAGTAGCCCCGTCCCAGTAGCCCCGAACCAGTAGCACCGCCCCAGTAGCCCCGAACCAGTAGCCCCAGAACCAGTAGCACCGCCCCAGTAGCTCCGAACCAGTAGCCCGGTCCCAGTAGCCCCAAACCAGTAGCCACGAACCAGTAGCACCGCCCCAGTAGCCCCGAACCAGTAGCCCCGTCCCAATAGCCCCGAACCAGTAGCCTCGCCCCAGTAGCCCCGAACCAGTAGCCCCGTCCCAGTAGCCCCAGAACCAGTAGCCACGAACCAGTAGCACCGCCCCAGTAGCCCCGAACCAGTAGCCCCGTCCCAATAGCCCCGAACCAGTATCCCCGAACCAGTAGCCTCGCCCCAGTAGCCCCGAACCAGTAGCCCCGTCCCAGTAGCCCCGAACCAGTAGCCCCGTCCCAGTAGCCCCGAACCAGTAGCCCCGAACCAGTAGCCCCGAACCAGTAGCCCCGTCCCAGTAGCCCCGTCCCAGTAGCCCCGAACCAGTAGCCCCGAACCAGTAGCCCCGAACCAGTAGCCCCGTCCCAGTAGCCCCGAACCAGTAGCCCCGAACCAGTAGCCCCGTCCCAGTAGCCCCGAACCAGTAGCCCCGAACCAATAGCCCCGTCCCAGTAGCCCCGAACCAGTAGCCCCGAACCAGTAGCCCCGTCCCAGTAGCCCCGAACCAGTAGCCCCGTCCCAGTAGCCCCGTCCCAGTAGCCCCGAACCAGTAGCCCCGAACCAGTAGCCCCGAACCAGTAGCCCCGTCCCAGTAGCCCCGAACCAGTAGCCCCGAACCAGTAGCCCCGTCCCAGTAGCCCCGAACCAGTAGCCCCGAACCAGTAGCCCCGAACCAGTAGCCCCGAACCAGTAGCCCCGAACCAGTAGCCCCGTCCCAGTAGCCCCGAACCAGTAGCCCCGAACCAGTAGCCCCGAACCAGGAGCCACGTCCCAGTAGCCGCGAACCAGTAGCCCCGAACCAGTAGCCCCGCTCCAATAGCCCCTCCCCAATAACCCCCGGAGGAAAGTGTGACTAATTATCAGTCTGGAAAGACTTCCTGGCTGTTCCATTCACTGTTCTGTCTCACCTTAGTTTTAAATAAAGAAATAGTCATAAAGCACATGAAATGTCGGACTTTTTTATTAGAGGGAAACCGTAAACCCTTTTTATTTGTGAATGAAAACAATTTAATTACAATAAAGTGTAATTAATTTCCAAGCACAATCAATTAGTAATGCCTTACATCACAAATGAATACAAATTTTACATAAAGTTGAGAGTAATGTCAGATAATAGCCATGTCAAATTAAATAATAATATCAAATAAAAACATTACATCGTCATCACTGCACATCAGCTAATAAACAGTTGTTTACAAAGTTATCACAATAATGTATGTTCGAAAGTGGTTGTTCGTGCGAGGGACATCATATTTAAAGATTCTGATCAACTCGCATCTGAGCAATTAGCTTTTCATTCATTGTGTGAAAGTTAATTTAAATATTTGGGTAATGAGCTATCCAATCAATGTGTGAAAGTTAATTTAAATCTTTGTGTAATGCGCTATCCAATGAATGTGTGAAAGTTAATTTAAATATTTGTGTAATGATCTATCCAATCAATGTGTGAAAGTAAAATGGGGCTTCAACTGATTAACTCTCACTGGACACTTTGAAGACTTACAATTACTTTTACATTTCAAAAGCAATATAAGCAACAATTATTTGATGAATTATTTTATTTTGTTAGATTCTTGTACTATACATTTTGTGCTAAATTGTTATACTATACCTTGTGTTAGATTGTTATGCTATACATGCGATGTGCAAGACCCAGGGAAATACCGAAGCATCACCATGAAGCTGCTAGAGAGGATCCTGGATGAGAGGATCAGAAAGAGAGTAGAGGAGAACAACAGGGATTCAGAAGGGGCAGAGGGACGACTGATGGGATGTTTGCATTAAGACAGCTGGTAGAGAAGAGGGTGGAGATGCCAGGGAGAATGGCAGTGGGATTTGTGGATCTGGAGAAGACCTAAGACACAGCAACAGTGAGATGGATGGAAGTGCCAGAAGCAGAAGCCAGGATGGTGGAAACAATGTATGATAGAACAAAAGGAAGAGTTGCGGTTGGATCTGCGTTGTTGGAAGAGTTTTCAGTTAACATCGGTTTGAGGCAAGGAAGTGTCCTTAGCCCTTTACTGTTTATCATGGTGATGACACTAATCAGCAGGAAGATCAGCACGAAGGATATTCTCAGGAAGATGATGTATGCAGACGATCTGGCCAAAATAGCAGAAAGAAAACAAGAACTACAGGAAGTGTTGGAGGAATGGAAGGGGGTGTTCAAGAAGTACGGACTGAGAATGAGCCTAGAGAAGACAGAAGTGATGTGGGTTGGACACCAGAAAGAGGAGTTGAACATTGAGTTGGATGGTAAGGAGATCAAGCAAGTGGATAGCTTTGTGTACCTGGGAAGAATGGTTACGGAGGATGGGCATTCAGATGTAGAAGTGCGACGTCGGACACAAGCGGGAACGAATGCTTGGAGAAAGGTAGAGGGAGTCATGTTGGACATAACAATTTCGAAAAGGCTGAAAGGGACAGTGCTGAGAGCGTGTGTTACACCGGCATGCCTGAATGGTCTGGAGACAGTGGCGTTGACAGAACAACAACAACAGAAGCTGTGAGAACAACTGGGTTCGTCGAATAACAAGAACAAAGAGGGTAGACAAAAGAAGGATGAACAATCTGAGGAAAGAGGTTGGGATGCAATGCAGCCTAACAGAAAGATTGGTGAGAAGCAGGATGAGATGGGCTGACAACTTGGTAAGGATGGATGCATGTAAACTAGCAAAGAGAGCTGAGATAGAAAAACCATCAAGGACGCAGGAAAAGGGGAAGGCCATAACTGAGATGGGAGGACTGCGTGAGGAGGGATATGAGAAGATCAGGGGAGGATGAAAGATGGAGAGAGGGCGGCTGATAGAAAAATGTGGAAAGAAAGAACAGAAGGAGTGGCTCGATAATACTTTATCTGACCCTCACCCCTGTACAGCAGGAAACAAGGAGGAAGAGCACAGTGTTAGAGTGTTATACTATACATTGTGTTAGATTGCTATACTATGCATTGTGTTATATTGTTATAGTATACATTGTGTTAGAGTGTTCTACTATACATTATGTTAGATTGTTATATTGTGTTAGAGTGTTATATTATACATTATGTTAGAGTGTTATACTATACATTGTATTAGAGTGTTATACTATACATTGTGGTAGAGTGTTATACTAGACATTATGAAAAGCCACTGTTTGTACTGAATTGCTAAAAAGAAGCCACATCCAATTAACGTTTTGCTCATGTTGAAGCCAGTAGCTAGTAGGGGTTTGTCCTGCCCCACTGAAAATGTGAGGGCTTTTGTCCAGAGGGCCTTTGTCCGTGAAGGCTTATGTCGTACAATTCTCATATCTCGGACGGGGGGCTACTCGGACGAGGGCTACTGGGAAGGCGGCTACTGGGAAGAGGGCTACGGGGATGGGGGTACTGGGAAGGGGGCTACGGGGACGAGGGCTACTGGGAAGGCGGCTACTCGGACGGGGGCTACGGGGACGAGGGCTACTGGGAAGGCGGCTACTGGGAAGAGGGCTACGGGGATGGGGGTACTGGGAAGGGGGCTACGGGGACGAGGGCTACTGGAACGGAGGCTACTGGGAAGAGGGCTACGGGGACGGGGGCTACGGGGACGAGGGACTGGGAGAGGGCTACGGGGATGGGGGTACTGGGAAGGGGACTACGGGGACGAGGGCTACTGGGAAGGCGGCTACTGGAACGGGAGCTACGGGGACGAGGGCTACTGGAACGGAGGCTACTGGGAAGATGGCTACGGGGACGGGGGCTACTGGGAAAGGGGGCTATGGGGACGAGGGTACTGGGAAGATACCTTTGCATATACCGTGCAGCAATGTGTACATCGTTTCAAGTTCTTCGACCTATAGTGCATCGCCTAAGCGCTGAAAGCCATCAACCTATAAGCTTTCCGGCGATTTATTAGTTTCGCGTTACATTGGTGACCGCGCTCAGGACGCCGATCTGGTCGACAGGAGACAATCGCCACACGTGCCCTAGCCACCGCCATCACTTTCCCTGACTGCTGTCTTGGGCAGTGCGACAGGAGGCATTCGCCACGTGCCCTAACCACCGCCGTCGCTCGTGTGTTAACCTGGTTGTCATTTGCGCAGTATTCAGAGCCGTAGAGACGTACACTCAGGTCGTCAAAGTTGTACCCTCAGGTCGTCAAAGTTGTACACTCAGGTCGTCAAAGTTGTACTCTCAGTTCGTAAATATTGTATACTCGGGACGTCAAAGTTGTACACTCGGGACGGTGAAGTTGTACACTCAGGTCGTCAAAGTTATACTCTCAGTTCGTAAATATTGTACACTCGGGACGTCAAAGTTGTACACTCGGGACGGTGAAGTTGTACACTCAGGGCGTCAAAGTTGTGCTCTCGGGTCGTCAAATGTGTACACTCAAGTCGTCAAAGTTGTGCACTCGGGACGTTAAAGTTGTATTCTCGAGACGTCAATGTTGTACAGCCTTAGTTTTGTTTTCTTCTTGATGGAGAAACGACGGCAGCACAACTGCATTCGAAACATTGTCATGCCCAACATATTCGATACATTGTCATGCCCAACATATTCGATACATTGTCATGACCAACACATTCGATACATTGTCATGCCCAACATATTCGATACATTGTCATGCCCAACACATTCGATACATTGTCATGCCTAACATATTCGATACATTGTCATGCCTAACACATTCGATACATTGTCATGCCCAACACATTCGATACATTGTCATGCCCAACACATTCGATACATTGTCATGCCCAACACTTTCGACACATTGTCATGCCCAACATATTCGATACATTGTCATGCCCAACAGATTCGGTACATTGTCATGCCCAACACATTCGATACATTGACATGCCCAACACATTCGATACATTGACATGCCCAACACATTCGATACATTGACATGCCCAATACATTCGATATATTGTCATGCCCGATACAGTCTAGAACCTGGCACAAGTACATCGTAACACGTTAAAATGAAGCATCAAATTGTCTTGCCATAGAAGCGTTCTAGAACTTGGTACGTAGGTCACCTACGTTAACTTCACACCAAGAGTGTACGTGTTAAGGGATACCTTACGTAGGTCACCCACGTTAACTTCACACCAAGAGTGTACGTGTTAAGGGGTACCTTACGTAGGTCACCCTCGTTAACTTCACACCAAGAGTGTACCTGTTAAGGGGTACCTTACGTAGGTCACCCACGTTAACTTCACACCAAGAGTGTACGTGTTAAGGGGTACCTTACGTAGGTTTCCCACGTTAACTTCACACCAAGAGTGTACGTGTTAAGGGGTACCTTACGTAGGTCACCCACGTTAACGTCACACCAATAGTGTACGTGTTAAGGGGTACCTTACGTAGGTCTCCCACGTTAACTTCACACCAAGAGTGTACGTGTGAAGGGGTACCTTACGTAGGTCACCCACGTTAACTTCACACCAAGAGTGTACCTGTTAAGGGGTACCTTACGTAGGTCACCCACGTTAACTTCACACCAAGAGTGTACCTGTTAAGGGGTACCTTACGTAGGTCACCCACGTTAACTTCACACCAAGAGTGTACCTGTTAAGGGGTACCTTACGTAGGTCTCCCACGTTAACTTCACACCAAGAGTGTACCTGTTAAGGGGTACCTTACGTAGGTCACCCACGTTAACTTCACACCAAGAGTGTACCTGTTAAGGGGTACCTTACGTAGGTCTCCCACGTTAACTTCACACCAAGAGTGTACCTGTTAAGGGGTACCTTACGTAGGTCTCCCACGTTAACTTCACACCAAGAGTGTACCTGTTAAGGGGTACCTTACGTAGGTCTCCCACGTTAACTTCACACCAAGAGTGTACCTGTTAAGGGGTACCTTACGTAGGTCTCCCACGTTAACTTCACACCAAGAGTGTACCTGTTAAGGGGTACCTTACGTAGGTCACCCACGTTAACTTCACACCAAGAGTGTACGTGTTAAGGGGTACCTTACGTAGGTCTCCCACGTTAACTTCACACCAAGAGTGTACCTGTTAAGGGGTACCTTACGTAGGTCTCCACGTTAACTTCACACCAAGAGTGTACGTGTTAAGGGGTACCTTACGTAGGTTTCCCACGTTAACTTCACACCAAGAGTGTACGTGTTAAGGGGTACCTTACGTAGGTCACCCACGTTAACGTCACACCAATAGTGTACGTGTTAAGGGGTACCTTACGTAGGTCTCCACGTTAACTTCACACCAAGAGTGTACGTGTGAAGGGGTACCTTACGTAGGTCACCCACGTTAACTTCACACCAAGAGTGTACCTGTTAAGGGTACCTTACGTAGGTCACCCACGTTAACTTCACACCAAGAGTGTACCTGTTAAGGGTACCTTACGTAGGTCACCCACGTTAACTTCACACCAAGAGTGTACCTGTTAAGGGGTACCTTACGTAGGTCTCCCACGTTAACTTCACACCAAGAGTGTACCTGTTAAGGGGTACCTTACGTAGGTCACCCACGTTAACTTCACACCAAGAGTGTACCTGTTAAGGGGTACCTTACGTAGGTCTCCCACGTTAACTTCACACCAAGAGTGTACCTGTTAAGGGGTACCTTACGTAGGTCTCCCACGTTAACTTCACACCAAGAGTGTACCTGTTAAGGGGTACCTTACGTAGGTCTCCCACGTTAACTTCACACCAAGAGTGTACCTGTTAAGGGGTACCTTACGTAGGTCTCCCACGTTAACTTCACACCAAGAGTGTACCTGTTAAGGGGTACCTTACGTAGGTCACCCACGTTAACTTCACACCAAGAGTGTACCTGTTAAGGGGTACCTTACGTAGGTCTCCCACGTTAACTTCACACCAAGAGTGTACCTGTTAAGGGGTACCTTACGTAGGTCTCCCACGTTAACTTCACACCAAGAGTGTACCTGTTAAGGGGTACCTTACGTAGGTCTCCCACGTTAACTTCACACCAAGAGTGTACGTGTTAAGGGGTACCTTACGTAGGTCTCCCACGTTAACTTCACACCAAGAGTGTACCTGTTAAGGGGTACCTTACGTAGGTCACCCACGTTAACTTCACACCAAGAGTGTACCTGTTAAGGGGTACCTTACGTAGGTCTCCCACGTTAACTTCACACCAAGAGTGTACGTGTTAAGGGTACCTTACGTAGGTCTCCCACGTTAACTTCACACCAAGAGTGTACGTGTAAAGGGTACCTTACGTAGGTCTCCCACGTTAACTTCACACCAAGAGTGTACGTGTTAAGGGTACCTTACGTAGGTCTCCCACGTTAACTTCACACCAAGAGTGTACGTGTTAAGGGTACCTTACGTAGGTCTCCCACGTTAACTTCACACCAAGAGTGTACCTGTTAAGGGGTACCTTACGTAGGTCACCCACGTTAACTTCACACCAAGAGTGTACCTGTTAAGGGGTACCTTACGTAGGTCTCCCACGTTAACTTCACACCAAGAGTGTACCTGTTAAGGGGTACCTTACGTAGGTCACCCACGTTAACTTCACACCAAGAGTGTACCTGTTAAGGGGTACCTTACGTAGGTCTCCCACGTTAACTTCACACCAAGAGTGTACCTGTTAAGGGGTACCTTACGTAGGTCTCCCACGTTAACTTCACATCAAGTGTACGTGTTAATGAATGATTTTTACATAGTCTTGTTCTGAAATCGGTGTGTTAATGAATAACACATTGTGGCTATGCTTTTTTTTCTACATGACAGTGATTCAGATTTAATAAGATTGTGACCCAAAGAAAAAAGATGACAACTGGACAAGGAAGCGATTGACTTACTGAGAATCCAACGAATTAATGTAAAGTAATAAAGCATAACAATTTCAAAACTGTATAAGACGTGGGATAATACGCCAGAGAAAGACCATCGGTGGATGATCTACATCACTAGTGATAACGATAATACGCCAGAGGAAGACCATTGGTGGATGATCTACATCATCAGTGATAACGATAATACGCCAGAGAAAGACCATTGGTGGATGATCTACATCATCAGTGATAACGATAATACGCCAGAGAAAGACCATTGGTGGATGATCTACATCATCAGTGATAACGATAATACGCCAGAGAAAGCCCATTGGTGGATGATCTACATCATCAGTGATAACGATAATACGCCAGAGAAAGACCATTGGTGGATGATCTACATCATCAGTGATAACGCTATAACTGACACACAGCAACAGCAACAATCCTTACGAAAATAATTATATTTATTTTCTTTAGTACACAGTGACATGCATTTGCCAGCGACACAAAATCGATCAACAATATGAAGATGAAGAATAAGACTAGAAAATGCGGGCTGTGTGACTCATCATTCGTCAGGCCGTAAGGTGGGCTTGTGTGAAGACAGTGTTCACTGCTGGCTAAACAAGTATAATCAAATCATGTCGCGCTGCCTTCGAGGTAACATTTTAACTAACAAGGACTGCAATTTTTACCAAACAAACACTGTAATTTTTACCAAACAAAGATTATAATGTTTACCAAACAAGGATTGTAATGTTTACTAAAAAGGACATAATTGTCCAAAAAAGGACATTACTGTTTTGTACTTGATCCGTGGACTATATATAACGCATAAAGGCAAACATTTCAACGCCAGTGAGGCTTCTACAGATCCAACCAACAGCACGACACCTACAGTTCGTCGTTTCTCTTCCTGGATTGCTAAAGGTACTCTTTCAGTTCCCTATAGTCAGGTGCAATGTGCTGACTTTCTATTTTGAACTATTCATCTTGGCAACCGGAATTGACTTTCGAAACTATTTCATAAGAGGAGGTGCAGTTAGTGACATCTTCAGAAGCGCATACACAGCCGTCCGTATCAAAAGTACACCTGTATTTACAACTATATATATATATATATATATATATATATATATATATATATATATATATATATATATATATATATATATATATATATATATATATATACGTGTGTGTGTGGCCCTTATACACGCCTATGGATGACAACATCAATAAGTACAGTGGATCATCGCATCGTGGTTTACAAGAGAACAACAAACTTGATCCTCGTGACAAGTAGCAATAAACGCAACCGCTAACTGCCCGGACCTCACCCAAAGCCACCAGAAACAACACCAATGTCTTAGATCGTTCTTACACTCCACAAACCAAGTACAACGGTAACTTAAATACACTGAATCCAGAGAAGCCGATTTAGATTTTCAGTTGAAAAACTCCCAAAATATATACACCATTTTGATGAGTATAAAAAACACCTGATAAAACATACAGAAATAATTTAACATGCACAAGCGGCCAACTAACAGCTACGCGACTGGCCGCCAGGACAACTAAAGCCCAGTAAGTTTACCACACAGAAATTACCAACATCACGAATACGTGACGTTCATAACGTACACTGGTCGCTCTCATCGTAACATCGTTCTCTATAGTATATACAATATATATATATTCCAACATCACGCTGTATAGTATATACTATATCTATTCCAACATCACGCTGTATAGTATATACTATATCTATTCCAACATCACGCTGTATAGTATATACTATATCTATTCCAAACCACAATTTAAAATATAATTTGACGGTAATTTTTTATGAATGTCGACCTTGCCGCTCAGCATACAAGGTCAGCATGATATTCGAGTCGAAACATTCAAATTAAGCATATATCGGTCAAAGTATATTTAAAATGTGGTCATTACACAGCTGTGCGATCGCGATATTAGTTTATACTATGTAACATGATTCTACGAGGTTAGTCTAGATATAGTTTATACTTTGTAACACGATAAACCAATCACACCGTGTACACTTAGCAACAGTTACAGCTGATGACCGAATAGCTCTGACATAGATAATGATCGTACAAAACATTAACGATTTCAATAACAATAAGATTTTGGTTTAGCAATTAAACATACCAAAGTCAAAAATACTAATTCTAAGAAGACCTGTGCTTACCACAAAATTCATTCTAACCGTACCACTAGGGCGATTACTTTGATATATGCTGCCTATGAAAGAGGAACAAGATAACAACATTATACACGATGCACCAAGATGCTGACATTAATAATATGTTAATAACATAAACCTGTATACCCTAGAAGCAGCTTAACCGACCAATTCTACCGACCCTGTTCAATTAACTGGAAAACCTGCCACTAGGTCCATTTAGATTCAGCTTGGGCAGTGCAACAAAATGTCAACCAATTTATAAAACTTACCTATGTACTTCTAGTTTCTACTCAACAAGGCATTGAGAACTCTTCACAAGATATCGTTAGCCATTCGTGCAGAATTCAGAAAAGGTCCATTTTTTCTCAGATCTGTTTGACCTTTGTATTACAACATTGATCAATAAAACAGCGGTTTCATGACAGGATGTACCAGTTGTGGAGTAGTTTATAACAAATGTCATGGACAGCTCACCCACTTAATAATTAGGATACACTCCAATGTATGTTACAGTCACTTCAGTATCAAACTTTGATTTTTACACACCAATTATTATATGATAATGCCAATCCGACGAGAAACGCTGCCCCGTGCTGCATGCAGCAGACGACACTGGCTTTGACGAAGTGAACAGTGAGAGGTTAAACCAGGGTGTTATAGCAGAAATATAAACGATTCACATTCTATAGACGTATATTCATACGTACTGAACTAGTCTCATTCACATTTATACCACGAAGATGATATTATCTATTAATATTGAATAAAAATAAAATCAGATGTGAAGTGTTTATGTCGGGTTGCTCTGTGGTCAACGTCTGGAATAGTTGACCGATTAATAGAATCCGGCACTGACCGATTTCACAACAATTACAAGATGTATTCCATACCAAAATCTAACATTCAGAAGTATTTTTCTAAGTTTTTTCTTCAAGTAACAAATTAACAACACAGATACATGTCTAAATGATGATTTTTTTTCAGTTGTAAATTATGCTTGGTTATGAGTTTGTAATGGCAATTCAGTGCTGCCCTCTTACGGACTTTAACTTTTACGACCAGTGGCACGACATACCAGTGAGCAATGTGACAACACTGGTGTCAACAGCCAGAAGCAGACTGCCAGAAAAAATGCTTGACACTGTGAATAAATAGAAAGTTTACCTTGACAGGGACCTTAGTTGGCACAGTGAACCAGCAGAAAGAGAGACCTGCTGCAGACCATCTTGTGGTGTTAAACTGTTAATAAACACTCGTACGACACAGACACACCCTACGGACACAGAACACACCCTACAGACACAGAACACACTTATAATGACCTGCTTTTTTCTCAGTTTAAGCGCAGTTGGCTTTCACCGGTTTTTTACCAATGAAGACGGTGTGGAGTATAAGACACGCGCCATCACCGTATAGCTATATACCATTACGCCACCACCGTATAACTGTACACCATTATGCCACCAAGTAACATCAAACAATATGCATCCATCCCTTAACCACATCATGCACACAACTAAAAGGATCTCGTAGCAACTTTATCCTACTGAAATTTGTAAAAAATTATTTGTGCAGACAACTGATCTCTGTGAGGAATTTATGCATTAATTTGTAGAAGAATTTGTAGATTGGCTGTTTAAAAAACCTAAGAATGCACACTCTTCAATCACCAGCTTACGTCTAAAAAAGCATTATCACCATTCTTGAGAGAATTTGTGAAACAAATCAAGAAATAATTGAACATCTGCTCAAAACAAGAGAACCAAGGCAACATCAGTGATTGGTTGCTCAGTGATTTGTTACGTATTTGGGTACAACTGTCGGTGTGGAGAATGCTGTGCCAATGGCTGTGGCTGAGCCATCGCTGGTTGCGTCTGTGTCCCAACAGGAGGCGCCATAGTGAACTGCGAAGCTGAAAACCTCGCCATAGCAACACTAGCCAATGTAGTTCTGGGACTGCCTGGTACCATGCCAGGTGGCATGGCCGCCTGAATTGGGTATGTCAACTTTGGGCCACCACCAGCGCCACCACGTGGATGCTGATTCAGGAGGGTATCCGCGCTTACAAACGCAGCCGTGATAGGAGGTAGACTATTCTGAAACATGCCCGGCACGGTTGTCCGTTCCATAGTGCCGAGTGATGACCAGACCATCCCGTTCTGTGGCACATTGGGGGCGCCACTGCCGTCAGGATGCTGCATCGACATCATCCCACAGGGGAATGGCATCACCGGGTAGACGGGAGGCACCATGTGGTGCGGTGGGTGCTCGATGAAGAATGGCGCAGCACTAAGCGGTGCCACTGAAGCACTCTGCTGCAAAGCAGTGCTCATAATTGGTAAAAATATGGCACCCTGGTTCTCCATCGGTGCCATGATACCAGGTGGCGCCACTGGTGGTAGTTGTGGCCGGCACATGTGCACCGTTGACGCCACCATAGTGTTACTAAGTGGTGCAGGTTTAATTTCTGATGTGTGCGCCGTGTATGATGTCCTTGCTACTGGTGCACCACACGGTGTTTCATCAAGTGCTGAATTCAAGTCTGACGTTGTCAGTGCCTGCGACAGACTCTTCAGGTCGGCCACTGAGATGCTATTGGCCAGTGCACTCAAGTTATCAGCAGCCAGGTCATCCCCCATCGAACCATTTGGACTCGAAAGGTCAGGACTCATTAGTGAATTTGCGATCTGCTTGGTCAGTTCATCCTCGTTGCCGCTGTCAGCGGTCAACATGGACATGGTGACCGCCGAGTCCTGGGACATCTGCTCAATGGACTCGCTTGCCGCATAGATGTCCTCGGAGGCCACTGCCAGGGCCTGTTCCAGTGCCTCTGCCTCCTCCCTCGAGGGCAAGAATTCCCCATTCTTACCTGCAAGCCAACAGGATCAACTCAGTCACAAAGTTTTGCATGAAAATTTCCCATTCTAATATGCATCATATCTTCTACAACAGCCAATAACATCCAACAACAGCCAACAACGGTCAGAACTGTTCAAACAGCAAAGCAATAATTACAGCCAACCACAGGCAGCTTTTCATTGTTTAAAGCCAACAACAGCCAATAACATCCAACAACAGGTAACAACAGCCAATAACATCCAACAACAGGCAACAACAGCCAATAACATCCAACAACAGGCAACAACAGCCAATAACATCCAACAACAGGTAACAACAGCCAATAACATCCAACAACAGGTAACAACAGCCAATAACATCCAACAACAGGCAACAACAGCCAATAACATCCAACAACAGGTAACAACAGCCAATAACATCAAACAACAGGCAACAACAGCCAATAACATCCAACAACAGGTAACAACAGCCAATAACATCCAACAACAGGTAACAACAGGCTGTCAGTCTTTCATTGTCTAAAGCCAACAGCCAATTACATCCAACAACAGGCAACAACAGGTAACAACAGGCAGTCTTTCATTGTCAAAAGCCAACAAACAAGTTTCAAAGACTTTTAAAGACACAATATTCTAAATGTTAACAAAAGCTGCACGGTACACATCAAAGGAATAACTCAACCTTCCAGGATTCCAGGAAATATATTGAATGTAATTTCAGATTTATCTGACATAACATAAAACAATACTTTAATTCAGAAGAAACCAAAATGAATACTGTTACAATACAATTATTTCAAAATATAAAAATCTATAATACTCTCAGTGCTACGATGCCTATCTGGTGGTAAGTTTACGTACCAGTGAAGATGTCCAATGCCTCATCGAGGAACCTTGTGGCTTGCTCTGAGTCGAGCGGTAGAACCAGGTTCTTGTCTATGACACCTGCAAACATCACATATCATCAATGTAGCACGCAACATGATCACAGAAACAACACTGTAGCACCATCATGGTTTCACTTATGATGCATCAACTTTATTATGCTTTTACTTTCTCGGAAATAAACACAGAAGCAACAAACGTATGTTGGTTAATTAAGCATACAGTCGAGTCTCGTTATAACGCAGCCCGCTGCACCAAGTCCTAGAACGCTGTCGAAGCCCTGTGTACTTGCAGCACTGTCTTATATGCCAATATGTAGTTTATGGAACTTATTAAATGAGTATACTAGCATCAATGTGTATTATTTTTAAATGTCACACCCTGTTGATTCTTGAACTGAATAAAACACATGTACGTAAACCGTTATTGAATAGATCTACTACGATGATGATGTACTGGACCAATAGGCCTACTAATCGAAAATAATAACCTGGATCTGAGAAGCCAAAAACGTATATATGATTTGACAAACACAGTATGTAATCTGATAAAACTCAGACGATGAGCCAATAAGTAGAATTAATAATTGTTTCTTAACATCGATTCATCGTTTCATATGCGGATGACGCATTCATATTTTCGAACACCGGTAGAGCCTTGGTTTAGGAATTTGGCATGTTGGAAAACGATTAAATTTACGATGTAATGGAAGCATGTCATTTCACCCAAGTGTTATGTTGGTATTGCCTACTAAATGCATTTAAAACTGTTTATCAGATTCTTACACGAGGCGTATTTGTGAATCTTGATTGCAATTTACAAACCGTCGAAGCGAAGCCAGAGACAGCGATTGATGTCAGCGGCAGTTCAAAGCATACAACACATTGATACTCATTCATTGACATTGTTCGCCTAATGTTTCTTGAGAATTGTCAAAGCAATTCTAAGTAGGTTTAAGCAGGCCCATTTGGCACTTTCCCTGGCGGCAAAAATTCGGGGCCCACGACCGACCGCGTTATATCCGAAGCTGCGTAATAACAGGGTGCATAATAACGAGGCGCGACTGTAATTGGATATTCAAGATGCATTTCATGATATAACACTTCTTCCCTGATGATACACTAGAAACTAATATGAGCACAAATATTCTCTGCCAATCAACAGCCAGGTACATGATGTTCACCTACTGTGGTTACCTGTTTGAACAGAAAGCTAAAGGTACAATCTTACATCGTGCAGTATGCAGTCCTTGAGACAGTTCAAAGCACTTTACGTATCTACCATACCAGGTGCGAGAATTTTAGAGGCTGACCGAGACGTTTCACCCAACTATAGCAGGGAGTGTTAACCAGACTGACAGAGGAGAATAACTGACCAGGACGGAGAATCATCAGGAAAGACTGACAGAGGAGAATAACTGACCAGGATGGAAAATCATCAGTAAAGACTGACAGAGGAGAATAACTGACCAGGATGGAGAATCATCAGGAAAGACTGACAGAGGAGAATAACTGACCGCGAGACTTACTGGGAGAGAAAGACTGGCCGAGTTCATCGCTGATGTCTGGATCTAGGGCCGAGTCTTCCAGATTCTCCTCCACATCCTTCTCGCGTTCATCCGACTGGAAACCACCTGGTGAGCTGCCCTCTACATCGACCGTAAATGAACTCTGGACATCAGCTGAAATAGACCCACATATACATATCATGTGACAAGGGATTTATTTATCTGTTTCTATCATAGTGCTTCAATCCGGATCCTACAAACATGCATATAATATAAACATAATAAAAACCATTATAACATTAATTTAAACATATATCATCAAAACCATCTACAGTGTTTGGCTTGCAAGCAAGATGTTTGGATCCCAGTTATAGAATTACTATTAATAGCAACTGATTCATCCAACCATATAGTGACCATTTTTTAGACATGCTCAGGTAAATATCGTTTTAACTGAGATGTAGTATGTGTACTATTTGTACTACGTGTACTACGTGTAGTACATGTACTATGTGTACTACGTGTAGTACATGTACTATGTGTACTACGTGTAGTACGTGTACTACATGTACCGTGTGTACTACGTATAGTACATGTACCATGTGCACTACGTGTAGTACATGTACTATGTGTACTACGTGTACTACATGTACCGTGTGTACTACGTGTAGTACATGTACTATGTGTACTACGTGTAGTACATGTACTATGTGTACTACGTGTAGTACATGTACTATGTGTACTACGTGTAGTACATGTACTATGTGTACTACGTGTAGTACATGTACCATGTGTACTACGTGTACTACATCTGTCAGCTTTGATTCAATATTACCTTTAAAGTGAAACAAAAGTCATGGTTTTGGGGCTATGCACCTAAAAGATCATAAAAACTAATCATGTGCAACTAAAATAAAAAATATCATGTCATATCATGCCAGTGGTTTACTCAGAGTATGTTCTAAACATTGGAGATTCTGGTAATTTCTCCTGTTGTCTGAGGGTTGACATGTTAACCAGCATGACTGTTAAGCACATGCGGAGTTTTATCACAACATAGAACCAATGCAAGTCTCAAACAAACGTGCTATTTTCTCAGAAAGAGGACTAGTTTAGTAAACAACGACCAAAATATGTTACATACGTTGAATTTGGACACAAACAGCATGGCCATATTGTAAAATTTTTTCACCAAATGAAAATATATTTCTATACACCTATTCCTATACTTGCCAATATATATATATATATATATATATATATATATATATTTTCATTTGGCGAGCAAATTTTGCTACACTTTGACACTCGTGATTTAGGGTTATCTAACAATATGGCATGGCTCACAAAACCAAAGGCGTTATATTCGTAATTGTAGTTGCAAATGATTATGTTTTAGTAACTCTCATAGGTTCATAGGCCCTTTGCACCCCTCGAACTGTATTTATTACTATAACCAATAAATAATATACATAACGTATTTCAAATCATGTTTTTTCTAGAGATTAACCAATATTCATATATAATGCATTATTTCTATTACATAATTTATTAATGTATGTCTTGACATGATTTTTTTAAATTGTATTCGCAGTAGCAGATAGTGGTGGAATATTACAATGTTTATCAAATCTCCAAGTTGTTTACAATACAACTGACCAAATATTCCTTTATTGCAAACTGCCCCACCATCCAACTGTTCCTGACACCCTCTGTAAAAATGAACCACCCAAACATACCAGATGTCTCGTTAATTGGAGGTTCCGAGGGTGGGGACGGTTTTTGAGGATGCGGGTGTTTCTTCTGATTCTTCTTCTTTTTTCCTTTCTTCGGGGGCCGTGTCAATGCTGAAGGCTTTGTTTTCTTCCTCGGTTTCTTTGGCTTCACCCCCTGATTCTTCTGATAATTATCCTGCAGTAAATTCATACAAAGCACAACATAAGACCTTAGCACATACTAGCAAGACAAGGATATGTTTTCATTAGTTGTCTAACTATTATTGGTGACAAACTATTTAAAATGAAAAGTTTCCACGATTAGTCGTTTCTCCATCATTCAGGATGCAGGGTTGCAATAATTTAAAAAAGTTATTAACAAATTTACACAAAAATTAAATCGGCTATATTGCATGTAAGTATTGGCATGGTGTGGGTATGTACATTCTATTGTGACATTTTGGTGGGAAATCGTCATATGCATAAGTTTGTCAAATAACATACCCATGCATGCGTGCCATGCATTACCCTCTAAATCTGGAGTGTTGTTAAAAAAGCATACAGCTGGCCACAGTGGCGATGGGTAGAAAGGGAAGGTGATATATCAAGTGTAACCCTTACAGCCTTGGCAGCGTGTTCCGGACAGAGAGGTAGTTCGTGCTTGACATCAAACACTGGCACACAACACTGTGTGTTGTCCGAGAACTTTGCTGTGCAGTAGCCAAACATCTGCTGGTCCACGTTGTACATGATATCTGGTATGCAGTCAAGGAAGTTCAAACAGGTGCAAACAAGTCGGCTGGAAACACTGTGGATGGTTAATATCTGGAAGTATCACTAGCATGATGAACAGTGTGACCTGTGCAAGAGCAGAGAGGTCTTCATGAACTAGTCAATATAAACTGTACGTGTCTGTACCAATAACAGTGTGACCCGTGCAAGAGCAGAGAGGTCTTCATGAACTAGTCAATATAAACTGTACGTGTCTGTACCAATAACAGTGTGACCCGTGCAAGAGCAGAGAGGTCTTCATGAACTAGTCAATATAAACTGTACGTGTCTGTACCAATAACAGTGTGACCTGTGCAAGAGCAGAGAGGTATTCATGAACTAGTCAATATAAACTGTACGTGTCTGTACCAATAACAGTGTGACCCGTGCAAGAGCAGAGAGGTATTCATGAACTAGTCAATATAAACTGTACGTGTCTGTACCAATAACAGTGTGACCCGTGCAAGAGCAGAGAGGTATTCATGAACTAGTCAATATAAACTGTACGTGTCTGTACCAATAACAGTGTGACCCGTGCAAGAGCAGAGAGGTATTCATGAACTAGTCAATATAAACTGTACGTGTCTGTACCAATAACAGTGTGACCCGTGCAAGAGCAGAGAGGTATTCATGAACTAGTCAATATAAACTGTACGTGTCTGTACCAATAACAGTGTGACCCGTGCAAGAGCAGAGAGGTCTTCATGAACTAGTCAATATAAACTGTACGTGTCTGTACCAATAACAGTGTGACCCGTGCAAGAGCAGAGAGGTCTTCATGAACTAGTCAATATAAACTGTACGTGTCTGTACCAATAACAGTGTGACCCGTGCAAGAGCAGAGAGGTCTTCATGAACTAGTCAATATAAACTGTACGTGTCTGTACCAATAACAGTGTGACCTGTGCAAGAGCAGAGAGGTCTTCATGAACTAGTCAATATAAACTGTACGTGTCTGTACCAATAACAGTGTGACCTGTGCAAGAGCAGAGAGGTCTTCATGAACTAGTCAATATAAACTGTACGTGTCTGTACCAATAACAGTGTGACCTCTGCAAGAGCAGAGAGGTCTTCATGAACTAGTCAATATAAACTGTACGTGCCTGTACCAATAACAGTGTGACCTGTGCAAGAGCAGAGAGGTATTCATGAACTAGTCAATATAAAATCCTGAATCCTACTCTTTAAAATGTTTTAATATTTTATGGTTTTTATAAAGCATGACAATGTATAGTTTATTTTCAATTAACACACCATTTTAATTGGTGGAAATGGGCCTTTTAAATTTCTTTCCTCAACACTCAAGATTTTGGTCATGGTACTATTTTTTTTATCTTACTTCAATGTTTTAGTTCATATTATTTCAAGTTTCCACATCAATATTATTGCCCGACAGTATTCTTGAAACAAATTATCATACTCATTCAGACAGTTATAGTAACTTTGTGGCCCTCTTTGAGATGGATATTCAGCAAGTTGCAGGCACCGCCTCAATGGACGATGTGGCGGGGGGAGGGGGGGACAATGTTGGCAAAAATCATCTGGTAAAACATACTGGAAGCCACCTGGTGAGACTTCCTGGAAGCTACCTGGTAAGACATACTGGAAGCCACCTGGTAAGACATAATGGAAGCCACTTGAACAGATATACTGGAAGCCACTTGGTAAGACATACTGGAAGCCACTTGGTAAGATATACTGGAAGCCACTTGGTAAAACATACTGGAAACCACCTGGTAAGACATACTGGAAGCCACCTGGTAAGACATACTGGAAGCCACCTGGTAAGACATACTGGAAGCCACTTGGTACGACATGCTGGAAGCCACCTGGTAAGATATACTGGATGCCACTTAGTAAGATATACAGCCCCTCAGTAATTATCTTGTGGTAGGTGAC
Organism: Lamellibrachia satsuma; assembly: GCA_033239005.1. NCBI lineage: Eukaryota > Metazoa > Annelida > Polychaeta > Sabellida > Siboglinidae > Lamellibrachia > Lamellibrachia satsuma. The sequence goes on from BSQZ01000025.1 coordinate 7,378,502, forward strand.
TGTTTTTATTGTTGCTTTCCGTTTATCACAGATAAGACGTGCTCGCTTGATCCCCTACCCACTAAACAACTGAAGGATAACATAGACTCTATTGTGCCTATCGTCACAAGCATTACAAATGCCTCTCTGGTGAATGCAGTTATGCCTGGGCTGCTTAAGCTGGCAATTGTTCGGCCACTGCTAAAGAAACCATCACTCGATAAGGACACACTGAACAACTACCGTCCAGTTAGCAATCTAAGCCATCTATCCAAAGTCATCGAGAAAGTTATTGCCCGAACGATCATCTGTCATATTTCCGATCAGCGAATGCAGGATTGTTTCCAATCAGCTTACCGGAAAAATCAACTGAAACTGCATTGTTATGTGTTACAAATGCCATGAAAGTCGCGATGGATAACAGACAAGGTACAGCACTTGTGCTCATCGACTTTAGTGCTGCCTTTGATACAATCAACCACAAGATATTGATTCAACGACTACGCTTGCGTTATGGCATTGTGGGCAAGGCGCTTGGCTGGTTGCAATCTTATCTGCAGAATCGGACTCAGCGAGTAGTCATTCGTGATGCGTCATCGAACACAACATGTTTGACATCGGGTGTCCCACAGGGTTCGGTGCTTGACCATTGCTATTCTCGCTGTATGTCCAACCCATCGGCGATATAATCAGAGCACATGGACTTTCGTTTCATCATTATGCGGATGATCTGCAATTGTACCGTCACTTTGACCTAACCGCGACAGCTTTGGCTACTACGCTGCGACGTATGGAAGACTGTTTGGATGTTGTGAAACAGTGGATGATATCAAACTGCCTGTGCAACAAAGGAACGTGTCGTCAATGCCATTATAACGTCTCGGCTTGACTACTGCAATTCTCTTCTATACGGTACTTGTGTTAACAACATTGCTCGCCTGCAGAGGATGCATAATTCGGCTGCGAGGCTAATCTTACGCCAGCCACGAAGCGATAGCACCACGCCTCTTTTGTGCATTCTTCACTGGCTCCCTGTAGCGCGCAGAATCGAGTTTAAGATCTTAGTGTTTACATATAGAGCTGTGCATGGTGATGCGCCGAAATACCTATGTGATCTCGTAAGCCCGTATACACCAACAAGAGTCTTGCGCTCTGCTAACAATAACATGTTAACTGTTCAGCGGACTCACGTAAAAGCTGGAGACTGTTCGTTTACAGTCGCTGCGGCGACTCTGTGGAACACTCTGCCAGTTGACATTAAAATGTCAGACACTCTCTCCACTTTCAAGGCACGCCTTAAAACTCATTTTTTTAACTCATTTTTTTAAACTCTCTAAGTTCAACATTCTAGTTCTGCATTAATATAGTTATGTTATAATTATTAACTTAACTACATGTTTATTTGTTATTGTGTAACTACTTATACATTAGTTACGTTATATATATATATATATATATATATATATATATAAATATATATATATATACACACACATGTATTTACATTTCTGTGTCAATCCTAGTGAGCTAACTAAATTTTTATTTTAGAATAGTTATTTAATTACTGTATTTATTTTACTAATTTATTTTTTTCTACTTTTTATATATTTATTTATTTTTATTACGTTTTAGTATTATGCATAAAAAATATGTACTTATATATTTATATATGCCTAACATTCTATGTGTTAATTACATAGCATACACATATATTTTATTCAGGTTGTAGACATATATTGTATACAGGTTGTAGAAATGGTTATAATTACTGGTTGTAGAAATTGTTATAATTATTATTATTTTAGCAATTTTAGAAAACTACTTACAATTGTCTTGTACATGTTGTAAAGCGCCACGAACAATATTACATTGGATCTGGCGCTATATGAAATAAAATGTATTATTATGTATTATTAGACGAAATTCAAATAGTAATATCACGATAAGTTGATGTGGTGTAGTTTTTTATAATTCTATCATAATAAATAGTCTTTTTACCAACAATATCATACCTTATTAATAATTTTGTAATTATTACCAAAGATTTGTTTAAAGAAACTTACACTATAGAGCCAAGCACTGGCCAGTCAGAGATTAAAACAAATTTCTGGAAATAGCCTCTCCATAAAACATTTTGGTGAGTAACGTGTCATGCGGATACGCTTGAGGCAGTGATTGGCGAATGGGAGAGCGATCAGACCACAGGTGTTGTCATCCTCCTCCTCTCTCTGCAGACAGCGGCGCAGGGGGGCATGCTTCACTCTTGGCTTGCTGTCAAAATACAAACACACACACTGCAATATACTACATCACTGATCAAAATAGTGAAAGAATATAAGGATTATTTCAAAACAACAACGTACAACATAAACAGGGCTCGGTCCAATTATGTAATTGTAATTGCAATTGTAATTGATTACAGCAAAATGCTGTAATTGTAACTGACTTCGGTTTAAAAATGATGATGTAATTGTAATTGTGGGTTTTTTTATACAGTACTTAGATGGCGTAATTAACACTGTCCAATTCAGTAAATAAGCTAAGTTGAGATTGAGCTACAGCACACATGTTTATTAGGTAAGAATATTGACCGGGCTTGAAGCCACTCATGGTAGGCAAACTAGGGTACAACCTCAAAACACAACTGCCAAGTAAACCAATCTGGGTATAACACAGTAGACAGAATGGGTGTACACCAAGGAGTATACACAAAACCCTCGGTATGTATCTTGATGTGAACATTGCTAATGTACAGTTCATTATATTTGTTTATCAATTGTACTATTCGTACACACAACAAGTTCATTATATTTGTTTATCAATTATACTATTCATACACACAAATAGCAACACACACGCTACATAATTAACAAATGGTTCTGCATAATACAAATGTAATTGTAATTGAAATGGTGTAATTGTAATTGATTTGAAAATTTTAGAAGTGTAAGTGTAATTGTAATTGAACTGAACGATTGAGAGTAATTGTAATTGATTTGATTTTTTGTAATTGGACCCAGCCCTGAACATAAAACAACTGTCATATAACCTCCAATGTTGCTGCTGTTTTTGTTACATCAGGGGTTCCCAAACTGTGGTCCGCAGCCCTCAGGTGATCCGCTGGATGGTTTGAGGTGGTCCCAAGGGACAATGCAATTTCCTCGTTGTGCGTAAAAAATAAAAAATCCTTTAACCCATTAGACCGCAAACATTGAATTAAGCATGTGCTGCTTTCCCCAGGCAACTGAGACAGATTCTGATATATATATATATATATAATATATTTTGATTTAATAAAAATGCATATCTTCAAATGTGTCGATAATTTTTTGCAATAGAGTGGCTTTAGCAGCCGTGTGGGGGGCCTCAGGGAAACCTGTTTGGGAAACCCTGCGCCACATGACATTTTCAATTACATCGACCTGTGGATACCCATGAAAATGTCCTTGTCCTTCCTGCAGTGCCGAGCATATAACACACACACATGTACACATACTAACATGATCCTTCATGCTGTACCGAGCATATAACACACACGCATGTACACATACTAACATGATCCTTCATGCTGTACCGAGCATATACCACACACGCATGTACACATACTAACATGATCCTTCATGCTGTACCGAGCATATAACACACACACGCATGTACACATACTAACATGATCCTTCATGCTGTACCGAGCATATACCACACACGCATGTACACATACTAACATGATCCTTCATGCTGTACCGAGCATATACCACACACGCATGTACACATACTAACATGATCCTTCATGCTGTACCGAGCATATAACACACACGCATGTACACATACTAACATGATCCTTCATGCTGTACCGAGCATATAACACACACGCATGTACACATACTAACATGATCCTTCATGCTGTACCGAGCATATAACACACACGCATGTACACATACTAACATGATCCTTCATGCTGTACCGAGCATATAACACACACGCATGTACACATACTAACATGATCCTTCATGCTGTACCGAGCATATACCACACACGCATGTACACATACTAACATGATCCTTCATGCTGTACCGAGCATATACCACACACGCATGTACACATACTAACATGATCCTTCATGCTGTACCGAGCATATAACACACACGCATGTACACATACTAACATGATCCTTCATGCTGTACCGAGCATATAACACACACGCATGTACACATACTAACATGATCCTTCATGCTGTACCGAGCATATAACACACACGCATGTACACATACTAACATGATCCTTCATGCTGTACCGAGCATATAACACACATACATGGACACATACTAACATGATCCTTCATGCTGTACCGAGCATATAACACACGCATGTACACACACTAACATGATCCTTCATGCTGTACCGAGCATATAACACACGCATTTACACATACTAACATGATCCTTCATGCTGTACCGGGAATATACCACACATGCATGGACACATACTAACATGATCCTTTATGTTGTACCGGGCACATACCACACATGCATGGACACATATTAACATGATTCTGGCATAACCAAATCCTCCGTGACGTTGTGTGTTCTCCACACATCAACGTTTAAAGATCACCCTTCAGCAAAATTACAAACTTGGAAGTTCAAGGAATCTGCACTTGAACGGTCCACTACATCAAAACAACATAAAAGTTGAACCCTGAAACTCACAGTTTTGTCTGATTCGCTCCCGGAATCTGCTTGATCTCCAAGAGAGCGCTAGCAGCTGATGCAGGACGACGTCTTGCTGCCACCAGAAACATCTGCAGTTCCTTGTCATGTGCTCCATGAACTGTTGCATTGCCACGACAACAGCGCCTCAGCTGATGAAACTGTCGTCGCAGCTTTGACCGAAGCAGAGACACCTTTGTGTGACGAATCGCTGATGGTATCCCATAGTCCAGACTGCCACAGACAAACGTGCAAGCAAGTTGATGCAGCAACAGTTAGAATCTTGGCAAGATGAAACGAAAATTATGGAGTTGGACAATAGGGTTAACTAGTGATATAAATAATAAATGTATTTCTTTCATAGCTGAAGTAGTAGTGGCCAGCATCTTTCCCATGAGACAATGTTTGTTTTTTACCTGCGTGATGCTGATAGACTGCCAGCATGTGCCTTGCATGCTGGATTTCCTAGTTAGTTCAATGTGGTATGTTATTGGTTCTGTGATTGACGTAGCAGCCTACCAAACTAACCATTTAATAATTTCTGATATAGCATACTTTCATAAAACTGCTCAATCTACCTACGAATGCAAGCACAGAACAACAGTGAAATATTCTGAAAGAATACAGTTTCTTCTGGGTGATTACCAAGTGAAACATGTCTGAGACAAGCAGCACATCTTTTTGCATTGTACATGGACACGAGAATACCTAATCCTTTGGTTTTGTTGCACCACTGAGCTCAGATTTTCCGAGGATATTGGCACCAAAGAAGTCATTTTATTATTATTGTTATTATCTGCTGAATGCCACAGAGAGCAGACATGATTCATCATCATCCATCCATCAAGAACCCTAGTAACTCTACCCCCAAAATTACATTATATTTGAAATGCCAAATCCAATTGTGGAATTAGTGTTGTTATAAGTAATTTGAAATTTGAATTGGTGAAACTGTAACTGGTAATTTCAATTACTTTTTCAATTACATCAAATAACTTTTTAACTCAAATTATTCAATGCAAATAATCTAAAAAATATAATATGTTGTATAAATTATTGTATGTGTTTGCAATTGTGTACAACAATATGCAGATATTAAATAAAGGTGCTATAAAATAAATAAATAAAATAGATGTTATTTGTTGGCATTGGGTATGTCCATGGTTGCTCTGTTCAAATACTGTTATTTTGATATGGAATTGACAGTTGGAATTGGATTGTGTTATCGTAAATATGCATCACAGACGACACCACAGAGAAACCACATATTTCTCTCTTTGAACGTCTGACACTCACTCGTCATCTTCGTTGTCATCATCCGACGATGTGATGACCCATTCTCTTTGCCATGGCAACTCGTCAAGGTCACTGTTACTATCGCTGTCTTCATCCGAACTATCAACCCCTGGTGATGAACAAGAGAAACGCGGAGTAAGACTACAAATTAGATCAGTCTTCCTGGTGTGCTGCTTCACTGACAGTGGGCCACTAATAAACAGCTCATGGCCTGCTTCACTGACAGTGGGCCACTAATAAACAACTAATGGCCTGGTTCACTGACAGTAGTCCACTAATAAACAGCTAATGGCCTGGTTCACTGACAGTGGGCCACTAATAAACAGCTAATGGCCTGGTTCACTGACAGTGGTCCACTAATAAACACCTAATGGCCTGGTTCACTGACAGCGGGCCACTAATAAGCAACTAATGGCCTGGTTCACTGACAGCGGGCCACTAATAAACAACTAATGGCCTGGTTCACTGACAGTGGTCCACTAATAAACAGCTAATGGCCTGGTTCACTGACAGTGGTCCACTAATAAACAGCTAATTGCCTGGTTCACTGACAGTGGGCCACTAATACACAGCTAATGGCCTGGTTCACTGACAGCGGGTCACTAATAAACAACTAATGGCCTGGTTCACTGATAGTGGGCCACTAATAAACAACTAATGGCCTGGTTCACTGACAGTGGGCCACTAATACACAGCTAATGGCCTGGTTCACTGACAGTGGTCCACTAATAAACAGCTAATGGCCTGGTTCACTGACAGTGGGCGACTAATAAACAACTAATGGCCTGGTTCACTGACAGTGGGCCACTAATAAACAGCTAATGGCCTGGTTCACGTAGATGGGATTGCTGCAACTCAGGAGTACATAGTGCTCTAAAAATACAATTTATGATTTTTTTTACAAGTACACCTCTAATTGGTTTCACAAGATTACTCCAATCCACTTCACAGGCCACTTATAATTATTACAATAACAACACCAATAACATTTTAGCATACATTACTATCATAAATGTGTAACCCAACTGCTTGCAGCTTTTAACATTTCACCTAATAGCTCATTTAAACTATGCCAATGCAAAATACATACAACTGATCAGATGCATAAAAAAGATAATAAGATGCTAACTCTCTCCAAGACAGTATTTGTCTCATCAAAAGCTTCAAAACGGCAGCAGGAATATTTGAACCATGGACTGACATTCGACACACATGATATTGCATCACGCTGTACTATACTCACCAATAGGTAGAATATGGTGACTTCGCTGTCGACCTTCTGTGTGACGCATGTACAAGTCGAGAGCGTCACTATCATGCAACCGCTCTTTCACCTGCTTGCAACACTCATCTCTCCGGCAAAATGTTCGTTGTCGTATGCAGGTATATGCCAGCGGGGCTTCCAGTGGACTCACAATTACCGGTGAGAACTCTGGCACGATGGGCGGGGGCACCGGAGGAGGCAGTGACGAGAGCAGTGTTGGAATCATTCGTGGTCCCTGCTGTTGAAAGCGTACTGGAGCTGGTGGCTGAGACACTGGTTGTGTCACGTCCACCCTGGCTGACGTAACGTAATTGGGTAGAGGCAAGTTCGGGATGGTTAACTGTGGCTTGGGTAACTGTGTTGTAACCAATGGTAACTGTTGTTGTGGTAGTGATGTTGCAGTGACATCCACTTGCAGATTGTTGCAGAGGGAAACATCGTTGGTTCCAAGCTTCTTTTTCCATGCTGCGCTGTGGTTGCGTCGCCCGACAGACCTTGCATCTGATTTTCGCTTGTTTGGTGCACATTTTCTCTTGCGTGCATCCCCTGGGCTTGACTCTCTGCATCGTTCAGACGCATCAGCACTGCCAGTGTTTACCACCATCTTCATGCGTTCACCATGAGGCCGTGGCATGTCACCTGATGATGTGACATCAACGTGTAGCGGCATGACGTGTGAAGTCAACTGACCACACAATAGTTGGTTAGCAACAGTTAGACAAGATGTATGCTCCATATTGCGTGCATTGTCACCAGATGTCTGATTCAACCGCAAATTAGATGGCACTCCCGTAGTCACCGACCTTTCCATACTGGCCAGCAACGATGAAAACGGCGTCGGTGAAATCACAGGTGTAATCGACTGAGGTGAATTACGGGAAACTATCGTACGGTCGCGATTCTTATTGCGTTTAAGTCGGTCTTTCAGTTTGTTCTGTGCTATCTTTGTCTGTAGTCGATTCATCGTCCGTGAACTCTTACTCAAGGAGCCTTTCATCACTTTGCTATCCGATTTGCTGCTTCGTACATGTTCCAATTTCTCCGCCAATTCAGGATACAGCCGTGCAATAGCAGTTGGGCCGGTCGGCGCTGGCAGCGGCAAGCCTGGTGCCCTGGTGACCATCTTCACAAGCAGATCATTCCGATGGCAGTTGTTCACCACTGGCAAACCAGGTGGCGATGTGACACTGACATTCGCAGTAGGCTTAGTGTCAGCCGGTTTAACATCGACGTCTGTAAACGCATAAGGGTCATCGTCACCGACGTCTGTAGTGGGGTTGAGCGCCATGACGTCACGTCGAATGGTGTTGAACTTGCTCTTGAGGCGAGCCTCAAGTGACGAGTGATGATCGGCCGTGTTCATGTGACATGAGACGGGGTCGTCTGGCTTGCCCCCTCCGAACGCACCCCTGTGTTGCAGCCCTTGCTCCTCCACATGGCTGTTTCTCAAACCAACCAACGGTGTGTGGTTGTGGCTAAACCTGCAGCAACGAAAATAAATGTGCCATGTACTTAATAGCAACATAAGGTTGAACATGCCAAGGGCCAATCAGGCAAGTAACCTGAAAATGCTGCGCGGGCAGTGGGCCCTTCTAATGATTTGAAAGCCCAACAATCTCATGTCACCAAGCCACTAGTCATCTAAGAATGTTAACAATGTGCACCAATGCTTGTGACGCAAACGATGCGGTGATAAATTATTCATGTAATGTAATGTAAAAATTTATACAGGTAGTCCATTAATCAAATTGCCAAACTCAATAAATATTTCTGAGACAGAAATATTGGAAAACATCAAAAAACGTGTGAGTCAACATGGCATGAGACTTGTGAGAAGCTCAAGGCCCAACGTAACATTCACGGGTCTATTGCCCACAGTGATGTCATCTATTGTACTACATACAGCACAAATGTCATGAATGCTGCATTGTATCAGTGCAACCTGGCAATCATTCAGTTATGCTGCAATTATTATGTAAAACAGTGAAAGTTAAACTATATTATGTAAAACAGTTAAAGTGAAACTACATTATTATGTAAAACAGTGAAAGTGAAACTACATTGTTATGTAAAACAGTGAAAGTGAAACTACATTGTTATGCCGTACCACTCCATCAGTGTTAGCCTCACTGTTGTTGTGTCATACCACTCCATCAGAGTGTTAGCCTCACTGTTGTTGTGTCATACCACTCCACCAGTGTTAGCCTCACTGTTGTTGTGTCATACCACTCCACCAGTGTTAGCCTCACTGTTGTTGTGTCATACCACTCCACCAGTGTTAGCCTCACTGTTGTTGTGTCATACCACTCCATCAGTGTTAGCCTCACTGTTGTTGTGTCATACCACTCCACCAGTGTTAGCCTCACTGTTGTTGTGTCATACCACTCCATCAGTGTTAGCCTCACTGTTGTTGTGTCATACCACTCCATCAGTGTTAGCCTCACTGTTGTTGTGTCATACCACTCCATCAGTGTTAGCCTCACTGTTGTTGTGTCATACCACTCCACCAGTGTTAGCCTCACTGTTGTTGTGTCATACCACTCCATCAGTGTTAGCCTCACTGTTGTTGTGTCATACCACTCCATCAGTGTTAGCCTCACTGGTGTTGTGTCATACCACTCCATCAGTGTTAGCCTCACTGTTGTTGTGTCATACCACTCCACCAGTGTTAGCCTCACTGTTGTTGTGTCATACCACTCCATCAAAGTTTTAACCTCACTAAGTGTACTAAGTGTGAACTAAAACGTATTTGGACTGGATGAACAGTATTTGCATTCAAACAAAATTATAATTATTATTACTACTAGTTTCTCCAGCCTGCTCTATTCTAATTACAATTATTACTTTATTTTGTAAGCGTTAAATGTGCGTAAATATGCGCAGACATTACCATCACTGTCTTTGGTATTAACCGAAGGTATTAGTGGACCATTACACTGTACCTACCCTCATAGTGTAGAAAACCATGCACAACTTACGCTGCATCTCTTGGCACAGGGGCAGTGCCGAGTTCCTGGGCCTTGGACATGGACAGACACTGCTCGAAGGGTGCTGTCCAGTGGTCAAGACTCTGACGGAAGGCGTGATTATGGAGATGTGACTGCTTACAGTTGTGCGTGCTGTGAGGACACGGAGGATTGTGGTCGGCCGACAGATAGCGCACGTTCTTGCCCACAATCATTGCACCAGCATTGTGTAGCTGCAGCTACTCTTGAGTCACTGCAGCTACTTTGATTCACCACAGCTACTTTTGAGTTAATGCTGCCGTATTAAGTGCATGTGGTGGTGACAGCTGTCAGTCAAACTCATGCACGTGCTGTTGTGTGTGTGTGTGTCACTATGAGGCATCACATCTACTTAATGTTCCTGTCCTCCATAACGCACACGTCATGCACCAGCATCTGGAATAAAGAGAACAGTTCGCATAAGTTTCTGCCATGTGTTGTAGACATCATAACAGCGCATGAATGTTGGTTTTGGTGTCAAAAAAACTAATAGATGCACACAGTGTATTTCTAAGGTTCAACTTATACAGGCAGTGCAGAATGTCATGTGAAAAAAGCTGATTTTGTTCTTCGATTTTCTTAGTCAGGAAATAGTACTCGTCAAGTTGGTATATATATATATATATATATATATATACACACACACACATATATATATATGAATTACTATTTTCTTCTTCAACCACAACTATTTTGATTACTTACTCAACGTTTTGACAGTACCAAAATCACTTGCAGACCTACTAGCTCCAATTGTGGGTAGACATCACACCACAGAAAGAAAGAAATGGCTACTATTATGATCGAACAAGATGTCGTGTCTCTCTTCACCAACACCCCGATCAACAAGACACTGGATATCATCAAGAAACAACTAGAAGCTGACACAAAACTGAAACTACAGACAAATCTAAATGTGGATGACATAATGGAGTTGCTGAAGTTCATCGTCACAACTACATATTTTAGTTTAAGGGGCACCATTTATCAGCAGAAGTTTGGCACAGCAATGGGAGGTTCGGTGTCACCTGTAATTGCAAATCTCTTCATGGAATGGTTGGAACAGCAAGCCATTCTCACAGCACCAATAACTTGCAAACCAAAATTATGGAAAAAATATGTTGATAATGTGATGGAAGTAGTGAGGAAGGGACGTGAACAAGAACGGACAGAGCATCTCAACAGCGTAGACACCTCAGGCAGCATTAAGTTCACATATGAAGAAGAGAGCGACAACTCCCTGCCCTTCCTGGACACACTTATGATACGAAAGGAAGAATGAACAGTGAAACTCCTAGTGTTTCGGAAGAAGACGCATACAGACCAATATTTGAACTTTACGTCTCACCACACATTACACCAGAAACTTGGGTCATCAAAACGTTACTGGATAGATGCAACAACATTGTATCAGAGCCAGAAGACAGAGAAAAAGATATGGAGCACATCACCAAAGCACTAGAAAGACGTGGGTACCCAACTTGGACCATATATGGTCCAACTTGCATACCCACTTTATAAAGGTGACAGAGCAGCAATAGCAGAAGGAAAAAAACAAAGAAAGGAATACAGAGAACTCCAAAGGTATGGCCACACTCCCGTATGTCAAAGGTATGGCCACACTCCCGTATGTCAAAGGTATGGCCACACTCCCGTATGTCAAAGGTATGGCCACACTCCCGTATGTCAAAGGTATGGCCACACTCCCGTATGTCAAAGGTATGGACACGCTCCCGTACGTCAAAGGTATGGCCACACTCCCGTATGTCAAAGGTATGGCCACACTCCCGTATGTCAAAGGTATGGACACACTCCTGTATGTCAAAGGTATGGCCACACTCCCGTATGTCAAAGGTATGGCCACACTCCCGTATGTCAAAGGTATGGCCACACTCCTGTATGTCAAAGGTATGGCCACACTCCTGTATGTCAAAGGTATGGCCACACTCCTGTATGTCAAAGGTATGGCCACACTCCTGTATGTCAAAGGTATGGCCACACTCCTGTATGTCAAAGGTATGGCCACACTCCTGTATGTCAAAGGAGTAGCAAAGCCTATACAGTGGATTTTAAAACACCAGGAGATCGCTACATCGGTTAGACCTCATAAAAACATCAGGAAAATACTAGTGCATCCAAAGGACAAAGTGGAAGATAGTAAAAAGACAGACTGTGTATACCAGATCATTTGTAAGAGCTGTAACCACACATACATTGGCAAAACAGGGAGAACATTTGGAACAAGGCTAGAAGAACACAAGAATGAGGTTAAGCATCACAACCAGATGATTTACAAGATAACAGAAGAGAATGTCAACAGTAATAGAACATAAATCTGCAATAACAGACCATGCGAACAGAAACAAATGCATCATAGACTGGGAAGGCACAAAAGTGATTGACAGAGAGTGTAACAGAAATGCGAGATGGATCAAAGAGACTATACGAACTCCAGTCATGAATCAAGATGAGGGGGATATAGATTGAGTCACGTATGGGACGGCCTGTTTACCAAGACAACTGGCAAGCAGAGGAAGAACTTGTCATCCCAGAATTCCTGATGAAGGCTGCCAATGGTAGTCGAAACATTGAGTAAGTAATCAAAATAGTTGTGGTGGAAGAAAATTGTAATTCAATTAAATAGTACATATAAATCTCATATGTGCAGAGTGTGATGTGATGTAATAAAATTGTACCATAAATGTGTCCAGTTTTGCATGCTCAGAAATACAAACAGTTCACCACCTTTAACAAATCTGTGTAGAGAGGAAGTTCAAAGACTGGTCGGCTGGTGTAAGAACAACAACCTGGTACTAAACATATCCAAAACGAAGGAAATGATCATTGATTTTCGCAAAAAGAAAACACCCATCCACCCCTTGTCATTGATGGTACTGAAGTCTTACAAGCCGACTCTGTAAACATTTTGGGTTCGACTATTTCTAAAAATCTTTCCTGGTGTAATAACACGATTGACATTAAAAAAGCACAAAAACACATGTACTTCCTTAGACACCTCAAACGATTCGGCTTATCTCAAGTAATATTAACACGTTTCTACTGCGCAGTTATTGAAAGTGTCTTGTCATTTTCTATCACTGTCTGGTTTGGTCACGCCAGCCAAGATGAAATTAATCAAATTGAATCAGTCGTCAAGTACGCCTCTAAACTAATCGGGTTAAATATGCCGTCCATCAGATCTCTTTATCTATCTCGCAGTTTGCGCAAATCCAAGCGCATTGTACAAGACGAATATCAACCAGCCAACCATCTCTTTGAACTCCTTCCCTCCGGTAAGCGCTACCGTAGCATAAAAACTAAAACGACGCGATTTAACAATAGTTTCTATCCTCAAGCGCTGAGATTTTTAAACGGAGAGCCATCATAAATGTCTTGCCTCTGGTAGGTAGTTGCAATGTCGCCTTTTTAATTTTTTATTTATTTTTTTTAATCTTTAAAATTTATTTTTTTTATTTTTTAATCCTGCAACCTATTATATTACTCTTGCTTGTTTTCAACTGTTTTTAGTATTACGATTGTGATATGTAATGTTTAGTCCGTGTGTTATTGGGTGCATGAGTGTATGTTTGTGCTAACGCCACAACACTACAAATTCCTTGTACTTGCTACTTGGTAATAAAACGTATATTATTCTTATCTTATATTATGGCCAACCACAAGGCTCAAATTCTGAGTGATGTACCAGAACCTAATTTGGCTGCAGTAATATTGCTTCTATCATCTATGCCAAAAAAATTTATGTGATAATTGCTGGTTTCATATGCACTGCAGGGTGTGACTATTAAAAATATGTTTTTTGGCATAACTGCAACATAATGATGTAATTTCTCCCATGCTATAAAATGGAGTATTATAATGTTAATTTTTTATATTTTTAGAAACAACTTAACACTGCATATATAGGGCCAATGACTTTCCTTTTCAAAAACTATGCTCTGTCTAGCCTATTTATGTATTATGTGCCAAAAATTATGTCAATGAACTAATTCAATTCAGCGAAAGAGAATCGTATCATTGGTCCAGATTGCTGAAGTCGGTGAAGATTTTGTTCAACGACCACCATCTTGTAGGTCCCATTTTGTAGTTTTGTTTAGAATACAAAAGTAATACATTTTGTAATGCCACATGTAGCGAACTGTGAAGTGTCAAGACTCGTGGAGAAATCACATAAATTCGCTAACATTTTAATTATCGAGGATCAGCACTAGCACAAATCAAATGTCATCTTCATGAACCTACATTGGTATCATAGAAAATGTCAGGCCGAATTAATTGGTGCTACGCACTAGACGTTCTGATATAAGCTTTTTGAAATTTTTATCAAAAAACATGGTAATAGCAGGCGAATTTCATTAGTTGAGATTTAATTTTTATCAAAATGTGCAGGGAGTCGCTTTCGCGTCTGCATAACAGCATAGGGTCTTACAGTCGCGAGCATGAACAACATTGCCACATCCAGTAGATCATGTATTTGTATGCTTTTGGAAAGCCCGCTGAACCCGTAATTTTGGAGACAACACAATGATGTTTTAGTAATGTCAATTTTATTCCAATACATTAATAATGTCTGGCGGACATGTAGAAATAAGGCAATTTTTTAGGAAAATCCTTGCCCAAACCTAGAAGAAGCCATTGGCTTATCGAGAGTCCAACCATTTTTGTATATATCCTGCCATTATGAGATATGTCAATTTTATTTTTAAACATATATATATATATTCACCTTAAATGAAGTGAATATATGTTTTATATGTATATATGTATTTATCAAAAACCCTATGCAAATGTCTATTTGCGATTGCCGAAAAGTGAAACTATAACAGTAACGTACACAAACTCATCACCATTGCCATGGACTCAGTTTTGTCATATTCACTGTGAATATTTGTGCTAAAGACCAATATGTTTCAAACATATCTGAGACAGAAACTAATCAGGATCACTGATTATTGGATTATTCAGCTTGAAATTACCTTTTTACACATTATTATAGTTGCAACAATTTTATACTGCTCTAGCCTACTCTACTATAGAAAATAAGACTTTTTATTGTCAAAATAACAAAAACATCCGCTTCCATAATTCTTATACTAAAGAAAGAACCATAGTCATTCAAATAAAAATAGAGGTTTTTAAGTAAAACAAACCGCTGTGGGTTTGACGGTTGTGTTTACAGTCAGGTCAGTAACCCCCAATCATCGCGTCAACCCATGTTTATTTTGATTATAAAGTAAAAATCAATATAGTGCTATACTTCCTATATGTCGAACGTGTAGGTTCGTTTGGAGTTTTCCTAATTCTAAGATAGTATATTTCAATTAAAGAGACTATGAATGGACACAAACAATAATTTTACAATTTACGGAAGTGGGCGAAAATTGGGGTTGAACAACAATAGGCTTCACAACGCTACTTGCGCGATTCTCCGCCAGGCCAAAGGGGTAAATTTGACAACTTACCGTATGATTGACATGCGTCGTCGCCTGTTGCAGTTTACATGTCGCTAGAGTAGTCTCGAAGGAGGTATAACGTCAAAAATAAAATTACAAATGTCTCCCACAAAATGGCTGCTTGGTTTCAAGCAGCATCGCTGTTATTTACTGGTGCGTGACCTCATATCACTCCGACATCTCTGGATACGGTCACCTAACAGGGCTTCGTTTAAATAAATTTGGCTCCCATGTTGGAATTGCTAAAGTGACCCAGTTTCGACAAACTTCCATTAGGAATAAGCATGCAATGATTCAAGCGCAACACTAAAAAAGGATGAAACATTAAAAATACGATTATGAAACGTGCATCGAAAATAATCATTCCGCCGCCGAAATTTGATTTTGCCTTGACCGGCTCGTGTACTGATAATTTCGAAAAGATCCGGCAATCGGCCATTTTTATGCCATCGATACAATATGCACAGTACGTCAAAACGATACCAGTTGAAAAATATTAGGTATTTACAGAAAGCGAGGACGCGCCTAGTACACAAGTAGTACCGGAGAAGGCGTGAACACTGCGGTGAATTGGTGAAAAGCTGGCCGAGCGAACTGCGTGTGCATATCGCCACGAAGCCATGTTGGGGGTGCTTCACAATCACACGATTTTGACATATTTTGAGGCAATGTAACAATTTCTTAAGAAAACAGTTGTACAAAAATACATTGCATATTAATTTGCCGGTGCACGTTTTGCTAAATATTTGACATAACATATCTAAATATGCCATTCGATTTCGTATACTCGGTGAAAATGAAAACATCCTCATGACCTATAATGAGATTTTCTCGAACTGGCTTCTAATTGGTCGAGAGAAAAAGCCTGAGCCACTGATTGGTCAATTCCTAATGAAAGTGACCTAGTTAGCCGCATGTTTATTTTGCGGGTGATGGTTATTTGTCGTCGTGCCGCGACACATCGTCTGAGACTGAGTGAGAGTAAAATATTCGTCTCGTAGCGTTCTCGGACACTGTGTGTAAGTATTGTAAGTGTGCAATCGCACGTGGTGACACCAATATAAGATATAATTCTCTAAGTTGTAAATTTGTCGCGGCGGCAACTCCTTTTGACGAGACTGTGTTGCAAATGTGAAAAATAACGAATGACGGTCTTGCTCTCTTGGCATTTCATTTGGCACCGTGGTGTGGCTGTGGAGTCAATCAACAGCCAGTGAACTGTTTGCACACATGCTACCGTCTAAACCTAGACACACGGTCACACTTCCATAATTGTATCTATAGATGTAACACCGGAGCGAGATGAAAGGTGTGAATCTAGCTCAGATAATCTTAAAGCGAAACAAAAGTCATTGTTTTTCCTTTGCTTTGGAGCATGGCTATGCCTATGCATCTAAATCAAATGGCTAAAAGAGATAATAAAAACTAACCACGTGTAACTACATCAAAACAGTTGTTTAATCAGAATGTGTTCTAAAAGTGGGAGATTCTGGTTATTTCTGTGAATGACCGAAGACTGACATGTTAACCAGCGCGACTAATAAGCGCATGCACAGTTCTATGAAATTGGGATAACCTAAGAGCCGACTACAAGTGATGTATTAAGGGAGGCTGGCATACACAGGGTCACAGAACCAACACAAAGTATCAAACACACGTGTTATTTAGCCAGAAAGAGGACTAGTTTAGTAAACACAGGCCAAAATATGTTACAATAGTTGGGTTTGGATGCAGATGGCATGGCTATATCTTATTGGCAAGTATACGAATAAGTGTAAAAATATATTTTCATTAGGCGATCGAATACTGCCAGAATACCACAGTTGTTTCATAGGGTTATGTAACAGTAGGACCTTAGGGGAATTCAGTGTTAATTGAGCCGCTGGGTTAGGAAACTACAGCAGCCACAATTACACAGTACCACACAATGATTGAACATGTCATTAGAACACGATTGATGTACAGTATGTGCTGTTTGTCACAACGGTCAGAAAATGTGTGTTAAAAGTATGTTTTTGGTATTTTTAAAAACTTGCTGATTGTAATTAATGCTGGTGTGTAAACTTTCAACGCATGTGACCAGACTTTGTTGTGTGTGCACTTACAAATGGTTTAACTATGCCCTGGGAAGAAGATTATTTATATCATTATGCACATTAATGAGAAGTTAATTAAAAAAGCTTAATTGTCAAAACAGGGCTAGTTGCGCCACCCCACGCCAAATAGAGGGTTAGTTGAGCTTGAGATAAAGAACGAAAACAAGTGTTCTTTACACCAAAATACATCAAGGAATTAATTTCTCCGAGCAAATTGGAACATCGGATACTTACAAAGCAACACATTAGTAGTTAGTTTCACTGGTTGCGATTGGCCTATAAGTCTATATTAATTAAGTGTGTCGACTTATTAATTAAACATGTAGACTTGTCAGAGACGTGTTGTTCCCATAGGGTAGATGTGTTGGCTGAGTTGTTATAACATTTTAGTACAAGGCCTACATAAATTATACAAGCATTTACCCAACTTACGCTATATTGTGGCTCAACTTACCCCACACCAAGTGTTAGTTGAGCCAGCTTACAAACCCTATTTGAATCAGCTATATATAATTATCTATGCATACTTGATATATTATACTGGTATAAAATGGTCTACTAACAATCATAGTTTATGTGAGTAAAAACATTTTTGACTTATGAATATGATTGTGCCATAGATTTCAAAAAGAATGAAAAATCTGCCTTCCCCTATGGTGCGGCCCATGAAATTAAGATGTGTGTTCAACAAGGTTTTCCTACTATCCTAGTAAACCACTGGTGTGATATTCTTAAATATAGTTACAAATGGTTGTTTTAGTAACTCTTAGGTGCATAGGCTGAAAACCATTTGTTTTGCTTTCAGTTTACTGTGTCTGACACTTATGCACAGTGACATTGAGGTAGCACATTTCAGTTTACTGTGTCTGACACTTATGCACAGTGACATTGATGTAGCACATTTCAGTTTACTGTGTCTGACACTTATGCACAGTGACATTGAGGTAGCACATTTCAGTTTACTGTGTCACTGACACTTATGCACAGTGACATTGAGGTAGCACATTTCAGTTTCTCGGGGCCATGGGCACATATCAAGTCATGGTGTCACTTTCAATGCGATTTTTTTTGGGAGGCTGATGTTTCATGTAGCCAGGCCAATGTTTCATGTGGCAGGGCTGATGTTTCATGTGGCAGGGCTGATGTTTCATGTGGCGAGGCCGATGTTTCATGCAGCAGGGTTAGTGTGTCATGTTGCATGGGTTCTGAGGTTAACTTCCCTTGGCTTTGTGTATTGTCGTACATTAATGTTTTGAGGTGATCCCTTAATTCAATACTTGTCCAGATTGTTTATGAGGTGACCTATTTGAAGTTATTTCATCAATCACAAAACTCCAGTGATTGTGGTTTTACATCCATCAATAGTTTATTAATCTTATAGCAACCATATATTTGAACTCCAGTGAATGCACCCTACAAAACTATTGTTAATTTATGTCCAGTGTAAATAACTATCCTTCTTGGATTTATTAATGAAGTGTCCCTAATTGGCAAAATACTGACCAGGTCTCGACCATTAAATTTTATGTAAACATAATACATTATATAAATCAAGTGCCAGTCATCTTAAAAGACATTTCTTGAATTTTACTGCTGTCTAACCTTGAGAGCCTAATTATAGCAAGAAGTGTTTGTTTGTCTGCCAGAGGTAATGTTAACAAGATTTAAGAAAATTGCCACCCAGAGCCACTGACTCCATATTGCAGGTGAATAAAACAACATTATCCAGAGTCCAACCACAATAATTATTGGACTCTGGATAAGCCAACGTGTGGCCTGACCTTGTCACATATATGTCAACTTTGTTCTAATCTTAGACATATTAGCACCTCTAACACATACAATCAATACATAATTTATTCCATTCAGTTATTGTTCTCATTGAGACTGAGTACTTTCAACTGTGATATAGCACACCTTATTTTGTGGAAGGCTGACCAAAGTATAACACAGCCAAGTTTTGTTGATCTATTCTTACATTTAATCCGTTTCTTCAGTAATCTGCATGCTTTTGTGGGAAGAATCTGTGCACTATGTTTGCTTCACTATTCATGTTTAAACCATTCGCAGCCCAAATCCTTGACATTCAACGTGTGATGACATATACATGAGATATGACTGAATACTTCCCAACCGCACAGCCAGAAGTTTGACTAAGATCTGTTTATTAACAGGTTGGAACATCACATGACCAGTGAACACACACACAGAGCCCCCCTTGACCTGACTGGTCACACATCAGCTAACACTTTCATCTGGTCAAGTAAACACTGACCAGTAGGACCTGGTCAGTTTGTGAGTGGGTTGGTGACCAGTGGGTATTCTGTGTGAAGGAACATGGATGGCACGACCAAGTTCAAGTCAAAGAGGGCAGCAAAGCAACGAAGACACACCTCGTCCGAGACTCGTGCCTCTGACCTTGAGACCGAGGGGCTGTTGCCTCACGCCCTCAGGTAGGTGTATGGTACTTCTGGGATGCCCCTGTATTCTCCTGATCACCGTGTTCACAGGATCATTACGAAAAGTGCAAAAAGGGTAATTTCAGGATCACTTTGCATGTCCACAAAATGAAGAAAAGGGAGTCTTGTTTTTAAATTACTTCACATAATTCAGAATATGAATGTCTTGAAGTATTTTGTTCGCAGCAGTTGTGCAAGTTGTTTACATACAAGTGTGTAAACAGTACACCCTGGTTAAATTTAATACATCATTACATACATACAATATTAAATGTGTTATTGTTTAAAAAAGTTAAGTGTTTATGTCTAAAAAGGAGACCTGTGTTATAAAATTTGCGGGTTTTTTAATTAGAAAAGGTTTTGTTATGTCAAAAATATCAGTGGAAAGAGTTTAACGTTTATTACCACTGTGATCATATGTCCTGTTTGTAGAAGAATGTGGGGTCTGGGCCCAGCTGTTTATATAACTCAGACTGAGCCTGCATGTACAGACAGTGTGGGTACTGGGAATATATACGTGTCTCTTGTGGAGAAGTGTCTGGTGTGGGCAGATCTGCTGTTAACTAATGAACAAATATGTTTGTGACTCTGTGTTGTATTCATTGCTGGATGTTTATTGACAGTCTTTGGTTTACCAGTTTCATGTATGCATGTGTTCACTGTGACAGATGCTCTTTTACCCATAAATTAATTATCCAAAACGTGGATTTGAATTTCAGTCTCTGTGGCACAAATTTCTAACTGTTGTATAACTAACGATTCATTGATTCCTTGATAGGTCTAATATCCGTTAATATGATTCTTATTTGTCGAATAGTTTCCTTTCAGATTTTTATACAGATTCTCCATTTTGTAGGTCCCGTTTGTACAACTTGTTTGGCCAGATCGAGAGAGAATTTGAGCAGTTGTATGCTGAAAATTTAGCAAGTACGTATTGCTTTTAACTACCATATCAATAAAAACCGTGTGACGTGCGAAGTGCCTTAAGTTAACGTTTCTTGGTATTCATGCACTGTAAAAATATATACATTTGTTGTGTATTATGATTTTGATCAATGTGTTATCATGTGAACATTTTACTCATTCATTCATTCAATGTGGGTCCAGAAGTATGCATCCTCTGCTGCCAAAATCAACCAAACGTTACATTTGGAACATTGTTTTTTGGTTATCAGATGCACAATTGAAAGAGCTTCATAATGACGTAACATTCATCCATGTGTGTCATTGTGTGATAATTATGTCAATGACATTCACTTTTCCTGGAGCCTGTATGTCATAATGAAAAACTAAGTGGTTATGGCATGAGTTTTGAAATGCAACATTTGGTCGATTCTGACACTGACACCAGGGAGACACATCAAACTACCTCCCCAAAGTACACCATGTGGCAGCACATCCCTGGTGACTGTATTACTATTATGGACTAGAACCTATAGCTTCATACATTATTGAACACAGGAGAACCCAGCTTGTTCCTTTGAGTCAGTCATGTGCTCTAGTCCGTTTGGTAGCTGTTTTCTCTCTGTTTCAGTGCAGGAAAAACTGGAGATACTAAACGACCGATTGGATCAAGTCACGGGAATGGACAAGGGCATAGACGCAGACGATGGGATGGACGGTGCCCAGTCGCTCAAACAGTCTGTCAAAAAATGTGAGTCTATTACCCTTAAGTTACAGAATAGTTTACATGCATTTCTGTGTTGGATATAGCTTTGTTCCTCTGCACACGGTTAATGATATGTAATGTGGACTCATAAAGCAATCAGAATACAAATGACTGAATCCTCTTCTTGCTTTCTTTGTTATGGAACAATCCTACTGTCAACTTTCATTTGAGTCATTGACATGTGACTTAAGTTCACCCATTCCATCCAGACTGTTTTCTGTCACTCTCTCCATGTAGAATTTAATTTTTCTCTCCTTACCATTGCTTGTGTTGGTTGTAAGAACTTTACATTGTTTATGAGGTCACGTCTAGTCCCATTTTAATAAATAAATTGTTTCCTTTACAACTTTCGTAATTAGTAGCTAATTAGAAAACTTCTTAAGTTTAAACTGCGAAGCCCAAAAGACTATTCTGTGTGTGCCATAGCTAGCAAGGTCATGGAGACAACTAGGCAGGCAGTGTCTCTTCTTTTCTCAGAACTACTTGAACTTAAGACCCGTTGAATCCCTAATGTTGTCCCACCAGACTTGGGGTCAACTACATTAGATCAGTTCCAGAGGCCCATCCAAAATAAGCCTCCTAGTTCCCAAGCAAATTTGCTTTCTCGTCGATTCATGTTTTTTGTCTAAACGTTCTTTGTTCATGTTGTATTTGTTAGGCTTTATGTGTCAGCGAGTACCATAAACTATATATGAAATGAAAACTAATTAAATTACCTTATGAATGGTGTGAATTTTATAAATGTAGGTCCATTTTAACTTTAATATATATATTTTCTATAAATGTTTGAGTTCATAAACAATTTTTTTCTTCACTTTCAAAAATATAAGTTTTAAAAGAACAACAGCTAAATTGATTGCATTTTTCAACTTGAATACTTGTTATACTAGTGACAACAAACACAAGCACAAGATGTGTATAACACTTATTTCAACTTTAATTTTTCAGAAAACAAAACACAACAGTTATTCTTGGGCCGCCATCCATGCCTAATTCGAGAGCTTCTATTCACAAAATTGTCAAAAACCCATCCTCCGTGGTAACCCTCAAGATAACAGTCAGTTTCTGAATCCTAACCAAATTTGCATCCAGTTGTCATCAACTTGTGCCAATCAATTGATTAAAAAAAACTGCCTGATTACTATTTAAAATAACATCTGAATCATATGAGAATGCATCAACATCGTTGCCACCAGGCATGGCTTGAATGGTGTCAGCCATTTTGTGATAACAACGAAAATCAAAACTCTATGTAGTCATTTACTATGCTCAAAATCACTGTAAAGAATTAAACAGAACAGCATATAAAATCCGGAAGTGTCCTGGGCCAGTACACATACACACATTTTGTGACATCAGGAATATGTGTACGTGTACTTGAGGTGATTCAACAGGCCTATGCGCACGCCTACACTATAACTACACAAAAAGTCATAGTCGGGATAGAAGGAGTTAAATGTACCAATTCCAGTTACAAAATTCGAATTCTAATTATCAATTCCATATTGAGATAACTATGTGAACAGAGTAATCGTAGACATATACAAAGCCAATTTATAGCAGGTTTATTTGTTTTCTGCATATTATGGAACATGAGGACAAACAAATATGATATATGCAATATATTATATTTTAGTGATTATTTGTAGCGAATAATTTTAGTTAAAATGTTACATGATGTAATTGAAAAGTTATTGAAAACACCAATTACATTTTCTCCAGTTTCTTTTAAAAACAACAAACACCAATTACATTTACAATTGCAATTCTGGAATTGGAATTAGTGTTTCAGTTCCAGTTAAATGTAATTGGCCCCAAGTCTTGTGTCTAAGCAGGTTTTTCATTGTCTATCCATGTCTGATAATTCTTGCAAGATGGTGTTTGTAAAACTGTTCTTCCATCTGACTATGTGTCCACTGCTCTGTTAATATCCTCTTCTTCTTCTTTCCATTGTATCTTTGCACTGAGAACTCTTAGTTTTGTGGGTTGTGCACAATTCTTCTCAATGAACTCGCAACATAATATAATGACATTACCTTACCCTCCCCTGTTGCGATGACATTACCTTACCCTCCCCTGTTGCGATGACATTACCTTACCCTCCCCTGTTGCGATGACATTACCTTACCCTCCCCTGTTGCGATGACATTACCTTACCCTCCCCTGTTGCGATGACATTACCTTACCCTCCCCTGTTGCGATGACATTACCTTACCCTCCCCTGTTGCGATGACATTACCTTACCCTCCCCTGTTGCGATGACATTACCTTACCCTCCCCTGTTGCGATGACATTACCTTACCCTCCCCTGTTGCGATGACATTACCTTACCCTCCCCTGTTGCAGCGTCCTTTGCGCTGTTCCAATAGTTTGTAATGTAGCAGTGATTTTTGTCACCTATGTCGCTCTCCGTTTCCCTGTCAGCCGGCAGCCAGATCTCACAGAAGCTAAAGCTGACGTACAAGACATCAACAAGCAAGATCGTATCAAGTTTCCGTGCGTCAACGTCAGCGAGTCAAGTAGTACGTGACTTCCATGGTCATCGTGATGGGGTGTGGGAGGTGACAGTGTCACGAACAGAACCTCGGGTCGTCGCGACAGCCTCCGCTGGTGAGTTGGAACATTGCGTCATTTGTAGTTGTGACATGTGACATGATGTATTGTACTTATTGTGTGTTTAAATAAAGTGATATTAAATGGTAATCTTTGGATAGATTGTTTTTGGAAATAGTTTGGTTAAATGTTTACAGTTCCTAAATGGATGGATTAAACTGCGTGCTAAGTAGTGATAAAATCTTACTTGATTTCTTTGCATCCTCTGCTTGATATCATTACAGATCACACAGGGCGCATCTGGTGGATTCCAACGGGGACTTGCCTGCTCCAGTACCTCGGCCACAACGGCTCTGTTAACTCTGTACGATTCCATCCAACGCTAGATGTTGTTGTGACAGCCTCTGGTGATCAAACTTGTCATATTTGGAAGGCGAACATCAGTGCACCACAGCACGTTGAGAACTTGGTACGATCTTGAATGGGTTGACATTCAGATTTCTTGGAATGTGATATCTGACACGGTTATTACCAGAAAATCACAAGAAACTTTTTGTATTCTTTCTAAATAATTTAGACCGAATCACTCAGTCTTCATTGGTGGATTGACGTCTGTTTACTTTTGAATCTGCACTCATTGAAAAGTGAATCATTGTTGCTCTCCTCGTCCCTAGAGTCGGGTGAGGCTGGCATCATTGTTGCTCTCCTCGTTGTCCCTGGAGTCGGGTGAGGCTGGCATCATTGTTGCTCTCCTCATTGTCCCTGGAGTCGGGTGAGGCTGGCATCATCGTTGCTCTCCTCGTTGTCCCTGGAGTCGGGTGAGGCTGGCATCATTGTTGCTCTCCTCGTTGTCCCTGGAGTCGGGTGAGGCTGGCATCATTGTTGCTCTCCTTGTTGTCCCTAGAGTCGGGTGAGGCTGGCATCATTGTTGCTCTCCTCGTTGTCCCTGGAGTCCGGTGAGGCTGGCATCATTGTTGCTCTCCTCGTTGTCCCTAGAGTCGGGTGAGGCTGGCATCATTGTTGCTCCCCTCATTGTCCCTAGAGTCGGGTGAGGCTGGCATCATTGTTGCTCTCCTCGTTGTCCCTGGAGTCGGGTGAGGTTGGCATCATTGTTGCTCTCCTCGTTGTCCCTAGAGTCGGGTGAGGCTGGCATCATTGTTGCTCTCCTCGTCCCTAGAGTCGGGTGAGGCTGGCATCATTGTTGCTCTCCTCGTTGTCCCTGGAGTCGGGTGAGGCTGGCATCGTTGTTGCTCTCCTCGTTGTCCCTAGAGTCGGGTGAGGCTGGCATCATTGTTGCTCTCCTCGTTGTCCCTAGAGTCGGGTGAGGCTGGCATCGTTGTTGCTCTCCTCGTTGGCCCTAGAGTCGGGTGAGGCTGGCATCATTGTTGCTCTCCTCGTTGTCCCTAGAGTCGAGTGAGGCTGACATCGTTGTTGCTCTCCTCGTTGTCCCTAGAGTCAGGTGAGGCTGGCATCATTGTTGCTCTCCTCGTTGTCCCTGGAGTCGGGTGAGGCTGGCATCATTGTTGCTCTCCTCGTTGTCCCTGGAGTCGGGTGAGGCTGGCATCATTGTTGCTCTCCTCGTTGTCCCTGGAGTCGTGTGAGGCTGGCATCATTGTTGCTCTCCTCGTTGTCCCTAGAGTCGGGTGAGGTTGGCATCATTGTTGCTCTCCTCGTTGTCCCTAGAGTCAGGTGAGGCTGGCATCAATACTGATACACAAAAATTTTTCCTTCTCCTTCCAACACAGTTCCTCTAACACCATTGTAACAGATTCTGAATAATAGTAGTGATTCAGTACCAACAATAAGATTTTGAAGGAACTCATGTTTAACATATATTCAGAAGTTGATATTTTCCTCAGGTTTTGTTACTGTGAAGTAAAAGTGAAACTAAATGTAATAGTAAAAATGAACTAATGGAATGCTATTCCAAGTTAAGTTAATAGCCTATAGTTTTCAAACCTTTAGACAATATTCCAGCCAGCTTAGCTTTGAATCACACATCACTGCTGTTGTGCTTTAGAAGGCGCTCTCATCAGGAGAGGATGATTTGGATGGCTCAGAGAAGGAGGATTTGGAAGGTAAGGGAAGCAGCCCATGTGTATATTTACTTTTTTATTTGAAGAACAAAATCACAAAGTGTGGGCATGGAATGAAGTAAGAAATTGCTTTGGTGTGAGATTGTAACTATTATGAGGGGTTGGTTGGAAGATCTCAAAACTATGTTGTTGAGTAAAAGTGTGACGTCACAGACCCCCCTGGGAAATGTGGCTACCACCTCTCCTTGATGTTTTTAATGGGAACACCTTTAGCAGGTACGAGCTGTGTGCCAGCTGTCTTTCAAACAGACATCACTTGTGGTTTCAGCCGTTGACTCTTCCGATGACAAACACGAGCCAACTTTCATCCACCAGGCAATGGCCGAATTGCAAGGTCATTCCGGGGTTGTCATCGCCGCAGACTGGATGCCAGGTGGAAGTCAGGTGATAAGTGCATCATGGGATAGGACAGCTAATTTGTACGACGCAGAAACTGGTGAACTCATAACAACGCTGACTGGTAAGAATTGTTTTTTTTTTCTGAAAACGTTTTGTAGTAGTCTGCAGTAAAACAATTGAATAACTTTGTTATTAATAAACAAGAAAACACTTTTTATAGCAGTTATTTCGTACTTCTAGTTGTATACACACATTAGGAATAATTTATTTCATACTTCTAGTTGTACACACGCACGCACGCACGCACACACCAGGAATAATTTATTTCGTACTTCTAGTTGTATACACACATCAGGAATCATTCAACCTTGTGTGAGTCTGTGGCTAATTAATTCACAACAAAAGGATTGTGTTGTTTAAACATGCAAACACGATTTTATAGCATTTATTTCATACTTGATGTTGTGTAAAGTATATTCATCAGAAATAATTCAAACTTATGAAAGAGTTTAGCAGTTAATTCTAAAAACAGTCTTGAATGCACACATATGGACCTTGTTTTCAGAGAATGACCTGAGGCTAATGAAGAACTAATGCCAACATAATTAACCTTGTTATCCCACCAGGCCATGACCAGGAGTTGACCAATATCTGCGCGCACACGTCTCAAAAACTTGTTGTGACCACGAGTAAAGATACAACATTTCGTCTGTGGGACTTCCGCGACCCTTCCATGAAGGTTAATGTGTTCCAAGGTCACACGCAGTAAGTCGATAGTTTTGTGCAGTGAGTGTGTGTGTAGAACAGTCAGTGTCGGTACAGTGTGTTCTGTCGTTCTTCATCTGGGCTTCCAACGTTCAGAAATTCTAAGCCCTTCCAAGTACCCTATTCATTTTGAAAAAAAAACTCTTCTTCATCATTTAAAAAAATCCTGCCAATCTCCCAATCAATTCCAAATAAAAAACACCTCTGAGAAGCTGGCATTCTGTTGGTGAGTTCATGTATTACAAATATATATATGTGTGAATGATTATTTTGGCTGGCCTCTGTTAAAATAAATGAAGAGATTATAATACAAATATGTTCATCATTATTGAATATGTTCATCATTATATGAACGATTGACATCCTTTTCATTTTGCTCTATTTTATATATGAATAAGCAAGTTGCACGTGTAATTATTATTGTCGTTGGTAGTGTTATTGTGACGTCTGTGACAGACACGTGACGTCAGCCGTGTTCGCGGGAGGTGACAAGGTGATCTCCGGCAGTGACGACCGAACAGTCAAGGTCTGGGACTTGAAGAACATGCGATCTCCACTGACCACCATCCGCACAGACTCAGCGGTCAATCGGTAAGATGCACATGCATCATTTGTTGAATACATGTCACTTACCTCCCCCCGTCTCTGGTTCCTCCACCCCCTACAAGGGTTTTACCATTCTAACAAGAATTTTGAACTGATCAGTTGTTCAGGATCATCAGTTGAGGTGAAGGGTCAGGGTTGTCAAGGGAGCAGCGGTCAGATATGTCTATAGCATATGCATGGGCACTAGTTACCCAGAAAACAAGAAAATGTCGCCTGAACTGTCGAAACAACTCAAACGTTTTGAACATAGCCTGGAATTTACACTTGAAACATACAACTTCCCCACATTAACATAGTATTTTGCAGACACCAGAAAATAGGATCAAGGCACAAAACATGGCGTCTCTGTCCATGTAATGTTGTGAAACGTGTGTTCACAGCAGGGATTGCCAATGACTTTGATTTGTCTTTCCTGAAAAGTAAGGATTAATAAATTGTGTAGTGATGCTTGTAACTGGTGATGCCATCTTCTGTTCTGCCTAGGTTCTAGCCTCCTCACCTTCAAGCACAGACCCTGCCTGTCTTTAGTCCAGATGCAATTTGCCACCAAACTGTGACCTCTGACATCTCTCTGTAACCTTTGACCTCTCTCCCTTGCAGTCTCTCTGTGTCGGTCAATCAGAACATCATGGCCATCCCACATGACAACCGCCACATTCGTCTGTATGATCTGAATGGAGTGCGCATCGGCCGCCTTCCTAACAACAAACGTCAGGTATGACCGTTGTTGTAGATATAAACTTTCACAAAGGATGGTCACAAAACAAAACAATGCAAGACACTACAAGATTAATTTCAGGAGTGGGACCTGTTTCATTTTCTGAAGAAAAAAGATTTTTCCGGTCACTGGTCATAAGGGTGCTGAGCAAATGCAGGCGCTGTTTTGCGTTATGACAACTGAAGTACCACCTGGTGACTACAAAGGTGCATAGACATCAGTGCCACCTGGTGATTACAAAGGTGCATAGACATCAGTGCCACCTGGTGACTACAAAGGTGCATATACATCAGTGCCACCTGGTGACTACAAAGGTGCATAGACATCAGTGCCACCTGGTGTCTACAAAGGTGCACAGACATCAGTGTAATTCAAAGTTTCATGTAATGTGGGAGGTGGTTTGAGGTTGAATATAATTCAAAGTTTCATGTTATGTGGGAGGTGGTTTGAGGTTGAATGTAATTCAAAGTTTCATGTAATGTGAGAGGTGGTTTGAGGTTGAATGTAACTCAGTTTCATGTAATGTGAGAGGTGGTTTGAGGTTGAATGTAATTCAAAGTTTCATGTAATGTGAGGTGGTTTGAGGTTGAATGTAATTCAAAGTTTCATATAATGTGAGAGGTGGTTTGAGGTTGAATGTAATTCAAAGTTTCATGTAATGTGAGGTGGTTTGAGGTTGAATGTAATTCAAAGTTTCATATAATGTGAGAGGTGTTTTGAGGTTGAGTGTAATTCAAAGTTTCATGTAATGTGGGAGGTGGTTTGAGGTTGAATGTGTGTCATACATGGATGTTTTGAGTTCACCCTTAACTCCAGTCACTTTTTGAACCAGTTCTCAGACTTGCTTTGGATTGTTGGTGAGTGAGATTGGTCAGATTGGTCAGATTGTACACATGACTTTTTTTGTAACTCACTTTGTTCATCGATGTCTCAGATAGAGATATTACCAGTATCTTTGCTCATCACAGTTCATTAAGTTTATACAACTATGTATGTTTGTAAATAATTTCTCAGCTCTTATACATAACATATATGCAGACCTCAACAATTATAGCCATAGTTGGATTCTCAACGTATTGTGGCTGTTGAGTTTTGCAGATATGCGTGTATGCACACGTATGTATGATGGCAGCAAATACATTAAATTTGGACAGGCTCCAGAAATTATTTTGTATCTCAATTATTTTCTTCCATATTGCCTTTGGTGTTTTGCGATTCATTGATCAGGAACATTACATTTTATATCCATATTTTCTTACCAATGATGGTTTCTAACCAATCTTGTTGCACCTGGTTGAGTCAAGTGTCCTTATGTGTTGCAGGGTCACAGTCGCATGGTGTGTGCGACAGCCTGGGCAGAAGACTTGTCTGAGACTAGTGTTGTCAATCTGTTCTCGTGTGGCTTCGACCGACACGTCTTCGGCTGGCATATCAACCTGCTGCCAAAAGAGTAGCCATGTTTGATCGCAAACATTACTGCAGGTTGATCACATGTCGTCAGTGCAGCGCAGTAAATATTTAGTATAACTTTGACTTATGTTCACTCGATTCATAACAATGATCAGTTGTAGTAACCATTGTCACATTTTTTATTGCTGGGAACTCACAGAATAGGATGAAATTGGCATGCTGAATAGGGTAACATTATCGTTGCTCACTTCTGTGTGAATCATTTAGTTAATTTACAGGAGAAAATTAAATATACATAAAGGTTGAGTTGTTGTGCTGTATCTTACCCAGATATGTTTTATTTGAAGTAGCCCTAAATACAGTGAATGTGTGCTCTGTGCACATGCGTTGTACTGAGTTGTTTTTTTAGACAGGAACAAACATTTAGGTTCACTTCATATTATCAGACAGCAAAAGTTGCAAATAAACATTCAGTTATATTATCAGACGGCAACAGCCACAAAGTTAAGGTTGTGGAGAAGGTTATGGGTGTTTGCATTTCCCAGCTGTTACAAATATCAGTGGCACAAAGACACAATACATACTATGTAATGACAAGATATGGAAGTTAATTTCTTATATTTCTGAATTGGATATAACTTGTAAAATAAAGTGCTTTTCTTGTTTCTCTACTATGCACTAATACATTAGTGTGACGGACATTGGCATCTTTGTGTTAGTTTCATGATTGTTTAAGATGTTGTATGTATGTTTATTTATTTTGAAGGATACCTGCAGAGAAGCAGTATAGGTAGATTAGACATGACATCAACTGCATAACATTCTCGTATATTCCAGTTACATATTGTCAATGTTGACTTGAGTGAGTTTATGTATGCTTTCGTCAAAAGGACAAATTATAAATGTGAAGTATGTACAAAACTGTTAATAATGTTTTCTTTAATTCCAGTGTGTCTTGTAAATCTTTTATGACCAGCTGGGGTACGTTGGCACTCAAACACGTTGACACAAATGGACAATTAGAACATCATTAATTAAGGCATACCATGTAATAGTAATTGTGACAGTACTAGTAGATGAAATCGCAGTACATAAGACGTCAATCACACCAGTGCAATAGATTGACGAGATTTACATGTTATGATTTCTTTAATTATGTTCACAACTTCACACCACATGAAGAACTGTTCATAAATTGTAAATGCATCTTGTGTTAGCTTGTTAGTAGCATTTCAATTAAGGTATTGATATATTATTACAGGTTCTTTAATAAGGTGCAACGTGTTTGTGTTAGAACGCCTTGTGAACATTGTAGGCTTGTGTTTGGGTAGTCATGTACACTGTGTTAACTCTAAAATCACCTCTATGAGGTAGGGTATGACTTTGTGATAGCAACCCAGGTTCTCAGCTTGCCTGAGAGAATCATTTACGTTAACAGTGCATGATCCTTGTAAACCCACAGGTTGCTCTACGTCAGCCCTGGTACATCGACCTAATGAAACAGGCATTTGTACTTTGTCCCACATGTTGTCTTAACCAATGAGAATACGAGAGTCCAGAACATTAACCTACATACGGGCACTTGTGGCTGTTCAGATAGGTAATGCCAGACATTACCTTGAATGGCTCTTTGATGCTGGGCCTGGTTCATGGAATCAGTGAGTGTATGCAGTCATCACAATTGATCACACATCACATTAGCCGTGTCGCATCACATTAGCCATGTCACATCAGCACATTCAATCATTCTGGGAATCAGACTCCGCATTAACAAACTATTAGGGGGAGGTAGTAGGTATTACTTGTTGGATCAGCCACAGTTTGTCCACAGCCAGGGAGTTGTTTGCCTGTGTGTACGTCGACCATACAGCTAGTGGGACGTAGTACAAATTCATGTTTCTGATAGCCATTCTCCCAGGGGCAGATAGTTGAGCTTCGTACCCATGTACCCATGGGTCACAAGGATGCAACGCACATAACAAATCGAGAGATCTCATAGGGCACCAGGTGGCAGCACTAATAGGTGGATTTTGCATTCATGAAATAGCCTCTGTGGTTGACTGCTCAGTAATATATATGATATTCTACCTATGATGCTAGATTGCACTAATGTTAATTAAATACACTACCATGCAAACGGCAGACTGTGTTTATCAGTGAAGTGGCACTTCATCCAGAAAAGGTGATCTGCTTTAAAATTTGTCAGACATCGCATCCTGGAGAGGCCAAGACGGACGTCTTTTCAAAATATCAAAACGACGTTATTATGGCATTATATATCGTCATAGCCTCAGGTGGCCAAACTGTCTCAGTTCAAATCCCCCTACCCACTGTCTCAGTTCAAGGCCATATGTCCCATGTCCGCTGTTTGGTCGACGCCTCATTCAACCATTTTGTAATGCGCCTTTATAAAATATTTTGGAAAGTCTAGTTGACGAGTCAGTTTGGCGAGTCAGTGGGAACCACTGATATAAACAACCGTGCCATAGTTGGTGAACTGTACTTTTCCTGCACTTGAGGTCAAATTAATTCTCTGCCAAGAGCTGCAACTAAAATATTATTTGAACTATTCTAAGAATTGTAGCTCATAAATTTTTTCATTATAATATCGTAAGCATGCACTTTGTGTCTGAGGTATATTATGTTTTAATTCAATCTAGTGGTAGCAACCTTGACATTGGGGTGTGGAGATGCTCGGGTAATTTAACAACTTGTATTTCTCATGAAGACAATTAAAATTACTGTTGTTATTCTTTGAGTTGTTAATTTTGGATTATGACATTAACAAGATTGAACAAGATTGCCATCCCAAACAACAAGTTCCAGATGGTAAGTGGACAAGGAAGCCATTGGCTTATCGAGAGTCCAACAATTTTCTCATATATGTGTAGCCCGCCCTTATCAAATATCTGTCAATTCTATTTTTAAACATATTCACACTACTAGCATTAACACAATCATTTGGCAGTTTGTTCCATTCATTTATCACCCTCTGTGAGAATGAGTACTTTCTCATGTCCAACCTACACTGCTCCTTAACTAATGCTGCTTTGTGTCCTCTGGTTCTACTGCCTTCTTTAAGTTTGAAGAACATATTCCTATCAACATCCTCATAACCGTTCACTATTTTAAACACTTCTATTTGGTCTCCTTTTAGTCTCCTGGTCTCTAGTGTTGTTAAACCATATTGTAATAAGCGGCTTTCGTAACTAAAGCCTCTCAATTCTGGAATCAGTTTAGTTGCTCTTCATTGTATTCTTTCTAACTTGTCTATGTCCTTTTTATGATACGACCTCCATGCTTGAATACAACATTCCAAATGTGGTCTAACTATTGCTTTGTACAGGGGTACAATTAGCTATTTCTCCTTATATGTGATAGTTCTCCTAATTAGCCCTAGAACTTGATTTCTTTTTGAAGCAGCAATCTGACATTGCTGAAACTTTCATGTCAGCACTAAATGTTACTCCTAAGTCCTTTTCTTGTGTGGTTCTACCTAGTACAGCATCCCCCATTTTATATTCTTTGTCCATGTTTCCATGTCCTATGTGTATGCATTTACACTTCCCAAAATTGACTAACATTTGCCATTTTTGTTACCATTTAACTAATTTATCTAGATCATCCTGTAAACTTTGTTTATCTGTAACATTAGTAACTTTTCTTAATAATTTTGCATCATCTGCAAATTTCAGTACTTTGCTAGATATGTATGTCATCTTCCAAATCATTTATATATATTATTAAAAACAGTATAGGGCCTAATACTGATCCCTGTGGTACCCCACTCAGAACAGAGTTCCAGTTTAAAATCTCACCATCTACTATTACTCTCTGTCTTCTATGTGTAAGCCACTCTTCTATCCAGTTGATTACATCATTACCTATACCATGGGCTTTTAGTTTAAGTAACAATCTTTGATGTGGCATTTTATCGAAAGCTTTCTGAAAATCTAAGTAGACAAAATCCACTGGAGACCCATCATCTACCCACTTTGTAATTTCTTCCAAAAAACATAAGAGATTAGTTAGACATGACCTTGCTTTTAGGAACCCGTGTTGAGAT
Organism: Lamellibrachia satsuma; assembly: GCA_033239005.1. Lineage (NCBI taxonomy): Eukaryota > Metazoa > Annelida > Polychaeta > Sabellida > Siboglinidae > Lamellibrachia > Lamellibrachia satsuma. The sequence goes on from BSQZ01000025.1 coordinate 7,413,000, forward strand.
GTATTTATTAATTTATGTTTTACAAGGAATTCCACCATGTGGTATCTAATTAATGTTTCGAGTAAATTACATACAACTGATGTTAAACTCACTGGTCTGTAATTTTCTGGCTTGTTAATAATGACATTATAACAAAGTCATATTAGGTATGCTTGCATTGACACGATACCAGTGTAAAAAATTACCAGTTGATTCCAAAGTACACCTTTCTCAATGAGCGATATTTTTCAGTGAAACAATTGTGTTTGTCATTTGTGATGTCAAGTCAAGATTTCATGTTGTCCTAATGACGCGATGGCGGAATTCATGAACGCAACTAGTAGTAGTGGATGTCATGGTTTTTCCACCAAACTACTAAAAATAATTGAACCTGCAATAACTAAATCTAAAATTATTAACAAACCAAGTATTAACCACATGAGTATTCCCGATAAATAAAACATTGCTAAGGTTATTCCAATTTATAAAAAAGGTTAGCAAACAATATTTAATAATTATACACCCATGTCTCTTCTAACAGCTATTTCAAAAGTACTGGAAAGAATAATTTTTTTACCAATTTTCATCTTATTTAAGACTCCAAACTTTTCTTTGACCATCAATATGGTTTTCGACCCAAGCATTCAAAGGAATATGCTGCACTGGAATTAATAGATAGGATTATAATCCAAATGGATCAGGATGAAATACCCTCATATATATTAGACCTTTCTAAAGCCTTTGATACCATAGACCATTTAATTTTAATTGACAAATTAAAATATTATGGTATAAATGGTACAAATCTGAACTTATTCAGTAGCTACCTAAATAATCGTAAACAATATACTGAAATTGATAACATAAAGTCAAACATGTTACCAATAACAACTGGCATACCACGGCTCAATTCTAGGACCCATTATTTATTTTATATATATATCAATGATTTTGTACAAGCCAGTAAAATTTTTTAATTCATCATTTATGTTGATGACATAACCTTATCAAGTACTAAACACTTAACGATAACATACACAATGACAATTTAGAATCTTTAATAAATGATGAACTTTTTTAAAAATACATGAATGGCTCAAAAAACATAAATTATCATTAAACATGAAAAAAATTTAATATATGACATTTCAAAAGCAAATAAATGCTTACACTGAAGATAGATAAAATTATAAATATTGAACAAGTTAAAAAAATTTATTTCTTAGGTTTAATTATTGATACATACTGAAACAATTTCAAACTCTTGTTCTAAAAAGATTGGCATTTTAAATCAATTTAAACGTGTTACCACTACAAATTAAAACGTTATTGTATAATTCATTAATTGTACCACACAATAATTACTGCATCGTGGCTTGGGGTTTTCAATCAAATAGAATAATAAAACTTCAAAAGAAAGCTTTGAGCATTATTACCTTAAGTAATTATAATTCCCACATAGAGCCATTCCATAAAAAACTTGGCATGTTAACAATTTACCAGTTTATTTACAAAACTGGAGGATAATCGTCAACTATGACATACATAATTATGATACATGAATGAAGAATATATACTTATAAAAACTAAACACGAATTTGCAAAGAAATGTCTTTGGCATAATTTACCAGTTTTACTTAATAATATTCCCAACTATAGTTAAAGAAAAGCTTAATACACACAGCTTACAGGGATTTGCTTTTTTACAAAATTATCAAGATTCCTGCACAAGGCAAAATTGCTATATATGTTTGCAACATTAGAAAATACAACCACCTGTCATATTATACTAAAAGGTGCCTTAACAACAAACATATAATTATAATAAAGCGAGAATATTCATACATGAACAATCACACGCACGCACACACAAACACACACACTTCGTACCTACATACACAATCAGAGATGATAATCATTATGGGATTTTTTCTCAGAAGAATATATTTTGACCAACTGATTTAGTTTAATTTTAGTTTGTAAGGTGGCTCCTCAAAGTCTTAGATGAGTCTCCCGATTCTATTTGTTTATTTACTTTAATATATACTATGTTTACTCACAACCATATACATTTGTATTATGTAAAATTATAATTCAACATAGATATGTGTGTTATGTGAAGTGTCTGATGGGTGAAATAAAACATTCTTCTTCTCTCCAATGGCCTAGTTTATAATAGTTCTGACACATCTAGCCTCGCTGTGACAAACGTAGACCGGGGAAAGTTGTGGACATTTGATATGTTGTTCAATGTGGTATTTTGCAACTACCCTGAACAAATTAGCTTTGTACTATTTATTTCCATGTCGACCCTAATGGTACTGGACCTCAACCCTAACAGTACTGGACCTCAACCCTAGCAGTACTGGACCTCAACCCTAATGGTACTGGACCTCAACCCTAACAGTATTGGACCTCAACCCTAATGGTACTGGACCTCAACCCTAACAGTACTGGACCTCAACCCTAATGGTACTGGACCTCAACCCTAACAGTACTGGACCTCAACCCTAACAGTACTGGACCTCAACCCTAATGGTACTGGACCTCAACCCTAACAGTACTGGACCTCAACCCTAACAGTACTGGACCTCAACCCTAATGGTACTGGACCTCAACCCTAACAGTATTGGACCTCAACCCTAATGGTACTGGACCTCAACCCTAACAGTACTGGACCTCAACCCTAATGGTACTGGACCTCAACCCTAATGGTACTGGACCTCAACCCTAATGGTACTGGACCTCAACCCTAACAGTAGTGGACCTCAACCCTAATGGTACAGGACCTCAACCCTAACAGTACTTGACCTCAACCCTAATGATACTGGACCTCAACCCTAACAGTACTGGACCTCAACCCTAATGGTACTGGACCTCAACCCTAATAGTACTGGATCTCAACCCTAATGATACTGGACCTCAACCCTAACAGTACTGGACCTCAACCCTAATAGTACTAGACCTCAACCCTAACGGTACTGGACCTCAACCTTAACAGTACTGGACCTCAACCCTAACAATACTGGACCTCAACCCTAACAGTACTGGACCTCAACCCTAACAGTACTGGACCTCAACCCTAATAGTACTGGATCTCAACCCTAATGATACTGGACCTCAACCCTAACAGTACTGGACCTCAACCCTAATAGTACTAGACCTCAACCCTAACGGTACTGGACCTCAACCCTAACAATACTGGACCTCAACCCTAACAATACTGGACCTCAACCCTAACAGAACTGGACCTCAACCCTAACAATACTGGACCTCAACCCTAACAGTACTGGACCTCAACCCTAACAGTACTGGACCTCAACCTTAACAGTACTGGACCTCAACCCTAACAATACTGGACCTCAACCCTAACAGTACTGGACCTCAACCCTAACAGTACTGGACCTCAACCCTAATAGTACTGGATCTCAACCCTAATGATACTGGACCTCAACCCTAACAGTACTGGACCTCAACCCTAATAGTACTAGACCTCAACCCTAACGGTACTGGACCTCAACCCTAACAATACTGGACCTCAACCCTAACAATACTGGACCTCAACCCTAACAATACTGGACCTCAACCCTAACAGTACTGGACCTCAACCCTAACAATACTGGACCTCAACCCTAACAGTACTGGACTTCAACCCTAACAATACTGGACCTCAACCCTAACAATACTGGACCTCAACCCTAACAGTACTGGACCTCAACCCTAACAATACTGGACCTCAACCCTAACAGTACTGGACTTCAACCCTAACAATACTGGACCTCAACCCTAACAATACTGGACCTCAACCCTAACAGTACTGGACCTCAACCCTAATAGTACTGGATCTCAACCCTAATGATACTGGACCTCAACCCTAACAGTACTGGACCTCAACCCTAATAGTACTAGACCTCAACCCTAACGGTACTGGACCTCAACCTTAACAGTACTGGACCTCAACCCTAACAATACTGGACCTCAACCCTAACAGTACTGGACCTCAACCCTAACAGTACTGGACCTCAACCCTAATAGTACTGGATCTCAACCCTAATGATACTGGACCTCAACCCTAACAGTACTGGACCTCAACCCTAATAGTACTAGACCTCAACCCTAACGGTACTGGACCTCAACCCTAACAATACTGGACCTCAACCCTAACAATACTGGACCTCAACCCTAACAGTACTGGACCTCAACCCTAACAATACTGGACCTCAACCCTAACAATACTGGACCTCAACCCTAACAATACTGGACCTCAACCCTAACAATACTGGACCTCAACCCTAACAATACTGGACCTGTGATCCACTGAACACAAGTAATAAGTTCTTCTTCAGTAATGTTGTGGAGGACCCGACTTCCAGGAAATATCCTACAGATAATCGCTCTTCTAGATAATTATTAAGGGAAAATATGCAGCAGTGGGACTTTACTCAGTTAGTTCCATGACACATGGCAAATCTATAGACTTTACTCAGTTAATTCCATGACACATGGCAAATCTATAGACTTTACTCAGTTAGTTCCATGACACATGGCAAATCTATAGACTTTACTCAGTTAGTTCCATGACACATGGCAAATCTATAGAGCAGTGTTTTTTATCAGCATCACTTATCTCTAACCAAAACACTTAAAGCAAAACAAATTTCATGGTTTTGGGGTTATGCACCTAAGAGATACTAAAAACTAAAATCAAGAATATACTGCCAGTGGTTTATTCAGAATGTGTTCTAAAACCCTAACCCTAAGATTCTGGTTATTTCTCCGGTCGACCGAGGGCTAACAAGGGCAAACACCCCAGGTGAAATGCCATTTGTTTATATAAAAAATATTTAAAATGTGTTTTCACTTTATTCTGATAGCTTTGTATATTTATTATCTATAAAGTTCATTTTTATAGCAAATTCATAACTCTAAATCACTTTATTCATGAATAAAGCATGCCTCTTTCAAGTAATAAATCCTGTTTTTCAATCTTTGACGGCTGTTTTCTCAAAAACATGTTTCCTGCACTTGGAAAAAGGATTATGCTATCCAAATAAGGTTTTGAATGTTGCATTCAGCATTCTCTACTCTGCACAATGACCAGAGATTTTTTTTAAATCGTCAACAGTTTGAAAGACAAACCTGTATTAGTTGCCAAAAATTAAGTTTTTTTTTACAAAAAAAATTATTTCAAAAATAAAAACACATTTTTAACAAATGCTCTGGTTATTGTACAGTAGAATGTGTACTGAACACGGATTTGCAAGAATAATTATCATATATGTAAACAAAGTTGAGTTTGGACGCAGACAGCACGGCCATGTCGTATTGGCAAGCATAGCAATAGGTGTATACAAATATATTTTCATTTGGCAAGCAAATTTTGCTAGACTTTGACACTCGTGATTTAATTAATCTAAATTGTATTTGCAAATGGTTATGCTTTACTAACTCTTATAGGTGCATATGTAGTTCACATCAAACAAAAACCATAGATATAATAACCTTGTTGAATAATTCACTTTTACTCAATAACTGCCTTAGAAGTCAGATGTATGCTTAAACTGCATACAAATGGAATGCAATTACACTAGCAAATACAGTTTACATGCAATAGTATGCTATGCCTCTATAAAGCTACACAAAGCAAAACAGATCGAGTGAATTCAGTTAAATACATCACAACAATTTCCTAATGCACATGATTGGCTAACATCAACACTAGTTAGCACAACAGTTGACAGCTTCACCAGCCAGTTATTAGAAAACAGTGTTCTACAAGTTGTAGACACTGGTCAGCAGAATAAGTTTTTTTTAACCAGCTGTACAGGTTTCTGACACACCTCATCCACATTTCAGCAGGGATTTCATTGCTAGGGACGGGACCTGACATCACACAGTAAATGCTTCACATATTCATAAGTGCACAAGAGCAGTGTACACCGGTGATGGTGTTGACCAGTTATTACTTAAAGATGATGGTGTTGACCAGTTATTACTTAAAGATGATGGTGTTGACCAGCTATTATTTAAAGATGATGGTGTCGACCAGCTATTATTTAAAGATGATGGTGTCGACCAGCTATTACTTAAAGATGATGGTGTTTGCTATCATAACTTAAAGATGATGGTGTTCACTAGCTATTACTTAAAAATTATGGTATTCACGAGCTATTACTTAAAGATGATGGTGTTCGCCAGCTATTACTTAAAGATAATGGTGTTCACGAGCTATTACTTAAAGATGATGGTGTTCGCCAGCTATTACTTAAAGATAATGGTGTTCACGCGCTATTACTTAAAGATGATGGTGTTCACGAGCTATTACTTAAAGATGAAGGTGTTCACCAGCTATTACTTAAAGATGATGGTGTTCACGAGCTATTACTTAAAGATGATGATGTTCACGAGCTATTACTTAAAGATTATGGTGTTCACCAGCTATTACTTAAAGATTATGGTGTTCACCAGCTATTACTTAAAGATGCCTCAATCGATTTCGCCCTTTTTTGCTGAATTTTTGATAGACTGAACTAAAATTAATTTAATAGTTTGACCAATAATTTCATCAAAACTAAATAATATTTGCACAAATGAGCTAGAATGTCATAGACGATATATTTTTTTGCAAAATGGGTCCGACATGAGACAAACAAAAAATTGCATTGCAGAGGCAGTTTTAAGCCATTCACATTGGACAACTGACATTTTGGGCAGCAATTGTCCAACATTTCGGAGGATTTATTGAGTGTGGGACAATTGTTGTCACTTGTCAAACACCGTCCCTTTGAGACGAGCACTAGTGGACACACCAGTGGACAGGTATTCCTGTGTCCTGGCAGCTGTTTACTGCACAGTGAAAACTTTACATCAACATCTTTTGCAGGATGGTTAAAATGAGAAAAATCAAAACAAAAACATAACTGTAACATTCAACAGATCAGCTGTGTTTCTAACTATCAACAATCTTGAGATCATATTTGGAATTTGTCTGAAAACCAGTCAACATGTACAGAAAGGATGTTAGAGTTACAGAAACAGTACAGGCAGTTGTAACATCAACACTAAGAAGTTTGTACCCACTTTGGACAATGTGTGTTGAGACATCTCGCTAAATGCCTCTTCTATATGGCAGTGATTATCAACATTAATAAACTGTATACTGTTATTAAATTAATCACAATCCAAATATAATAATATATTCACTCGCATACAAAAACCTGATTTGTAGACAGCCGAGATTCAAAACCAGGATGGCAGAATAATAGCCAAAATTCTCAATTGTTCAACCTCTCCCAGGACCAAAGTCATACATTCAATTAATGAATCAAATGTTATTGCAAATCTAGGCTAGCGCTACTGGTGGCTATTTGTTACCCATTTGAGCCAATTTTGCCACCAGCATTTTTTTAAAGCATGCAGAATTGTGAGAATGCAGGAGTGTTTGTTGCTGTTTTTGTTTAAAAAAGTTTAGCTAAAGCAATTTGTATCTGACTAAATAAAATTGGGGGCTTTAGCCAACATGGCTGAACAATTTACATCAGAGATAGCCCAGCAAGTAGTGTTGGTATTATGCATGTCTAACTCGGCAGTGAAGTCTGCTGTGACACCACTTAACACAGGCATAACTGCACATTCCAAGGGTAAATTCCATAATTATATATTATGCCTCTGCAGTAGATAATGTAACTGCCACACCTTCACTACAGGTGTGTAGACTACATACACATGCTGCAGATTACCTGGGTAGCAAAGTTAACATTTACATTTTACAGGCTCACAGCTGAAAGTGTGTTATCAACAATACAGCAATGCACTCTTCCATGATTACACTTTAGCACGATTTGGCATCGTTTATCAACAACACAGCAAATTGACATAATTCATATCTAATGCAGTGGCTATGCAATTAACTGTTGTGCAGACAAGCCCATTTGCTTATTAGCCCAACTACTAGCAGTTTCTCTATTGGATTTGGTAGCAGCATAATCTCACACAACACATCAATACATACCTTATTGATCGGTGGAATTAGCAACAAAATAAGCTGTGCATAAGAAATGAACAGCAGAAAGTGTAAACATTTTATAAATATAATGAAGTGGATTGTAAGCAGATGATGATAAATAAGGTGGATCATAAGCTTTAACCGCACAGGATCAGTAGTTGGGCAGATCAGAGAAATTGTAAGCTTTAGCCACACAACAGCTAGGTAAATAGCCTTTGCCGATATCAACAACTAAAGAGTCGATGAGCTATGTACATGTCATCAGAGTTTATCCAATATTGGCAATAATGGACCAATATGTTCTACCCAGGCAGGCTTTCCATCTGGAACGAGTTGATGCAGTACACGTACCATAGTCATAATTCGACATAAAGACATAATTGAGAAATGTACATCACTGTCGTCAAATAAAAAAATATTCATAACCTCCGTTTACCTGGGCCTGGTCCACACACTGGCACTGCCGGGCACTCGGCGATACCATTCTTTTACAATAACAAAATGTTATTATTATGCAACAGTCACTGTTCATACGAGTGTCTGTATTTCTGAGAGATCAGTTTCGACGCACATTGCCACCTCTCCACTGCAGAACCCTTCGACTCGATAAGACACTTTGCACATCTCCGTCCCATACGCTTCGAAGTCCTCCTCTGTTGGTACAATGACGGTGAAGCTGGGGTTTCCACGAAGAACGTCCTCGATATTTGCGGTAGCGACCTTGTTAGGTTTGCGCTTCTTCTGGCCCGTCGCCTTGACAGTACCCCACATGTGGACGTCTGTCGTAAAGAGGACTTGGTCGAGGTTACAGACGCGCATGACGACTCCAACCCGTGTTGTCGAATACGGCTTTACCGTGACGAGCGTCTTCACGGTTAGCTCGCCTGTCGCCTGCTGTGCTGTCTTGGGAATCAAAGAAGGGACAGCGTTTTCTGCGACAACTTTGAGTGGGTGTTTCCCGTCTTCGGCGACGGGAAACTCGAGCGCAATTTTCGTCGCCGACAGCAGCGTCGATTTGTAGCCCTTCACCAGCGTCCAAGAAGACTGACACGGCGAGGCGAATTGTTCCTTAAACTCCCACGTGACTGGGGATCCTTCATTATTATCAAAGAATTCCTCGTGTACGTTCTTCGTCGAAAACCAGTCCTTGGAGCTACGATAGATGACCGACATCTGTTGTACTTGCACGCCGGTCGCATCCACTGACGCCAGCGTGTAACCGTCCGACATTTGTGCTTCACCCCACTTCTGCAGAATCTGATCAACATCGATGCACGTCAACTCCGCCATCTTCGCAGTGTCCCGCTTACCGTCGAGTGTTTGATATGAATTGACGGCCCGCCTGCGCCACGGACGGTCGATATTCTACTTTGTAGCACGATTAGCCGAATGGTCACTTACTCAGCCAGGCTATAATTGAGTATCTCGTTCGTCTTTGAACGTCACTATTACATTGCTAAGTTACACACACTTTTAAATGTCACCATTTAATCACAACGGCTGTTGTCACTAGGACT
>BSQZ01000025.1:7425000-7497500 GCA_033239005.1 Lamellibrachia satsuma
AACATTTTAAATCTATGTATACTCCGCCCTCCTGAGATATGTGCCTATCTTGTCTTTAAACATATTCATGCTGCTAGCAGTTACACGATCTGTAGATAATTTGTTCCATACATTGATTGTCCTCTGCGAGAACGAGTACTTCCTTATATCCAATCTACACTGATCCTTTACTAATATTATCTCATGTCCTCTAGATTTATTATCTTTCTTGAGTGAGAAACAAATATTTGTATAAATATTTTCATGCCCATTCAATATCTTAAAAACTTCAATTTGATCTCCTCTTAACCTCCTTGTCTCTAGGGTTGTTAAACCACATTCTTTCAGTCATTCTTCATAACTATATAAGGTCTCTCAGTTCTGGAATCATTATATTGGCTCTCCCTGTATTCTTTCAAGGGTATCTATATACTTCTTACGATATAGTCTCCAAGCGTGTATACAGTACTCAAAATGAGGCCTAACTATTGCTTTATGCAGAGGTATAATTAGTGTTTTCTCCTTGTATGGTATATTTCTCCTAATCAACCCAAGAATTTTATTACCCTTTGAAGCTGCAATACCACACTGCTCTGAAACTTTCATATCAGCACTTATTGTTATTCCTAACTCCTTTTCTTTTACACTAGTACCCAGAACAGTATCTCCCATATTATAGTTTACATCCAAATTCCCATGTCCTGTATGTAGGCATTTACATTTCCCAAAATTTAACAACACCTGCCATTTCTCAAACCATTTCGCTAGTCTGCTAAGACCATTTTGTAAATATTGTTTATCACCATCATTGTTAACCCTTCTAAACACGTTTGTATCATTCGAAAATTTCAGTACGTTGCTTGTTATATTATCGTCCAAGTCATTAATATATACATTAAGAATAATAAATATCCTAAAACTGATCCTTGTGGTATCCCACTCAAAACTTATTTCCAGTTTGAAACCTCCCTATCTACTACAACACGCTGTCTTCTGTCAGTCAGCCATTGTTCTATCCAATCGATTATGCCATCTCCGATACTATGGGCTCTTAATTTAAGCAGTAATCTTTGATGTGGCACTTTGTCAAAAGCTTTTTGAAAATCTAAGTGTATATGATATCTAGTGGTGATCCCTCATCTAGCCACTTAGCGATTTTTTCCAAAAAAAAAACATAACATATTTGTTAAGCATGACCTCGCTTTTAGGAATTCATGTTGAGTCCGCCATATGGTCTTTGATTAACCTTTCTAATAATTTACAAATCATTACTGTTAAACGCATTGGTCTGTATATAATTATCTGACTTATTTCGAGATCCCTTTTTAAATAATGGTATGATGTTTGCTTCTTTCCACTCAAAAAGAACCACTCCCTCTTTTAATGACAAGTTGAACACGCTCAATTGCAAGTGGTATACTAATTTGTTCTACTGTTTCCATTAGTAGCTTTGGAGGAATTCCATCCACTCCAGGAAATTTTTTTTTTCTTTGCCTTTATTTTCTTAGCTACCATTACTACCTACTAGTTGTCTGGAGTTACAATTAACTGCTCTAAATAGTCCGATTTAACCACCTGAGGATCTACCATAGAGAACGGTCCCCGAAGGCTGTGAAGTCGAGAGCGGCTCCTCGGAGGCTGTACCGTCGAGAGCGGCTCCCCGTAGTCTTAACAGCGAGAGAAGTTCTCCCCGGTTCTCCCCGGAGGCTGTCTGACCACGGAGCGGCGCCCCGGGGTCGTACTCAAATACACACCAGTGGTTGGACCGTGGGATCAGATCTCCGGTGGTTGGACCGCGCTGTCGAAACATCGGTGGTTGAACAGTGGAGTCGGATCTATGCATCGGAAGTGACTGACAGGGACGTTGAAACGTGACGGGTGATTTACTGGTTCAACTTGTTTCTGTCCAACACAGCATTCTAGCATGCCGTACGACACAAAACTACATGGACCGGACATCAAAAAGACAAGACATCCAGTAGAGTCATCCCATTCTACAACCAGATCGACTATATGTCCTCTGTAAATAGATCCACTGACAACTGCTGACATATGCTCTCGAGATCGTACAACGGATGACATACTAACTGCGATCATATAGAACCATTGTCGCTCGACTCAAGCTAGACTACTACAACTACGAATTGAGAATACGAAGGACGAGATGACACGCGATGAGCCGCGGAAAAGACGCAGTAAGATTCTGCACAAAATGCGCAAGAGATCTCTGGAAAACGCGTCATTGCGGACAAACATAAAGTTTCGTCAATCGTAGTGAAATACTTCGAAAACCAAGGTGGAGTAGAACACGACATGAATGAAAGCTCACCGAAGTCACACGCCAGTTGCTTCCAAAGAAGTAGAGATTGCATTTGCAAGGTTCAACAACAACAGTGCGTGCGGATATGACTCGATTCCAGACGAACTTTCCAGACACATCGCTAGCATCTTCAACCAAATCTTCGAGAAACATCTCCCCCTGGAAGTAGGCACAGGGGCACTGCAGAAACCCGGCAAACCGCCCTTTGAAGAGCATAAGACCAATAGTGCTGCTGACGACGTTATCTCTCATCACATTGCGCCGGATTTCCGAGCAGGTGAACGACTTCCTTTCGCCAACCCAAAGCGGATTTCGACGGTCTACAGCAGATGTGATATGGGGACATCGACCGATGGCTCGCCGCAAATTGCCAACGATACAAATACGTGATGAAAATACAGGGTACATAGAATTATCACGTGCGTCCGATACAATCCGTCGAAAGAAACTCCTACACGTTTTGCCATCGTTCCCCGACGTAGGCATCGTCCTAATCATACGGCTTCTACCATGGAAGGCCACCGTCGTTTTGACGACCGGGACTTGCTGCCGCCGGTACTCTTCATCGTGTAGGCCTACATCGAAGCAGCCCTTCGGACGCTGCGCGGATGCCTTCCAAGCCGACCTAGCTCCAGCCGACCATGCACAACCTACTCAGCGAGGCAATATATACGCAGACAGCGCCAACTTCATATCAACTGATCATGACTACCCGTTGAATAAAGTCAACGAGACCGCGCCAATTACACTGGGTGATTGGTTCCTGTACGTCAACGTCGACAAACTGGAGACCGTGTCGTCGAAGAACGGACGACGACCAAGAAAGTTGGATCCCTGCTCGGAAACATTGCGGACCTGTCTCGCCAAAAAATGCTAGCGGTCACCGCGTTCCATGCCAAGTGGTCCCTTTGACAGCAAAGACAACACATCCGCGAGCTACGCCGGTTGTGTTTACATAACGCATTTGTGTGCTCAGTCTTACGGTACAACGCGGTACAACCCCTGACGAGGTTGGAAACGGAAAACTATAGATGCCTTCTACCAGAAGCGAACTCATCGGGATTCACTGGCCACATGGGATAAGCGACATGAAGTCGTGTGAACGATGTCGGTGCCGACAAATAAGCACAGACGTGATGGACATGCGACGGTGCCTCTCTCATCCTACGACAAGGCGGCGCCCACAAACCAAGCAATGTCCGCATTTTTCCAAACTGGCGGACTCTAGTAGGGATATTGCGGCCAATCCAGAACTGGCCTCTCCGGCACCCTTGACGCTGACCTGCAACACACAGACGTGTGGCTGAAGACAGGGGCCGACCTGGAACAGCTGCGTATGTGGCGAAAATAAGAATTTTAAAGTGAATGTCTTCTGCTTGTGATGACAACGCAATATTTTTAATACGTGAAATTCCACGATTCGACCACTGAAGTTGCCACAATTGGACCAGAGACCCACATAAGGGTAAGTCATCATTAGATGTGTGTAATTACTCCAACACAGTTTATTGATTACCAAAAAGTAGTATTAGATAAGGGAGCAATTATAATAATGCAAATAAAGGAAGTTGCTAAGTGGTCCAATCGAGGGAACTTGTAACAGAACACATTTGGTCACAAACATTGTTTCGGACTACCAAAGACTTTATTAGAGTTTACGTATATTTAGTGCCTATGGTTATATATAAACGGAAGAGGGTGAAACTAGAACTGACAAATGGTGGACCTCCGGGAGCAAAGGCCGGATGTCCAATGAGGGATTTGTTACTTGGCTGTGACATTTCGTAGATTTTGTTAAACCAACGAAGGAGGAGACTATTGTGCCCATATTCGATAGCTACGTGACCCACACAAAGAATTTGGTTGCAGCAACTGATATGGCTCGAGAAGCTGGAGTGGCCATGGTCTCACTTCCGCCACACACGACTCACCGATTCCAGCCTTTGGATGGGACCTTTTCGGACCGTTTGGGAAATATTACGATGATGCATTGAGGATGTGGATGAGAGAACATGTAGGCAGGCCAGTGACAACATGCAAGTCGCCGAAATTCTTAATGTGGCGTACAGAAAAGTGGCATCCGTTCAGAATACTGTTAGTGGCTTCATGAAGGCAGGTCTGTAGTCATTGATCATATACGTATTCAAAGACTCCGACTTCGCTACTGCTAACGTGACTAATGTAGTTACGGAAGCTGCACAAGAGCACGACCCTGTGCCATCTATAACCCCAGCTGATGCAGTTCCAGCACTGCATGGCAGTTGTTGCCATGGTGACTGCACAAGAGCATAACCCTACGCCACCTCTGACCCCAGCTGTTGCAGCTCCAGCACTGCATGACAGATGTTGCCATGGTGACTGCACAAGAGCACAACCCTACGCCACCTCTGACCCCAGCTGTTGCATCTCCAGCACTGACAGCTGTTGCCATGGAAGCTGTACCAGAGTTACGCCCACCGAAGAAAAAAACTAGCTAAACAAAGCAAAGTCTGACCGGAGATAGCTACGCCTACTAGGCCTACACCCATCCAAGAGCCCAGTACTTCTAAGACCACTGCAACTCAGTCGAGATCACACAACAGTTCTGATCTACCCAAACCTAGTCGAGTGTAGCTCATCAAGGACATCAACGGCTGCAAAACTGAACAATGTTGCACCATTTTGTACGATGGTAAAATCTACCAAGGTATAATGCGATATATAACTGTGGCGGTGCAATGCGTGTAAATTGTGGGACAGAACAGGTTCTGATGGCCTCTGAAGGATGACACAGCAGTATACGAATTGCAGTTGCCACTATACAGGCATAGTACGATGAGTAATGGATGTGATGAAAGACTCTATGGTGTCAGTGCATGCAATTGCGAGACAGAACATGTTGTGATGGGCTCTGAAGGAACATTAGGCCCTGTTAACATTTCATCTGACTATTGAATAATTTCGAATGAACACTATATTTCACTCACGTATTAATTCAAAGTTTGGTCTACATAATGTGTTTGTTTGTCCAGTCGAAGAAGACATGGGATATTGTGTAGGGTGGATGGAACTACAAAGATTATGAACACTGGTATTTATTAGCATATTGTATTTAACTAATGATAACTAGTATTGTTATAATGAACACTATATGTTACTTATGTATCAATTCATAATTATGCTTAGTTCTATATATAATAACTTTACTTTTGGTCCAATCGAAGACATTGGGTGATCCAATCGAGGAAACCGTGGACACGATTGGACCGTTTCGTAATTTTTTTTATTAATTCTTTTTTAAAATTTATCAATGATTTTCTTGTTATTAATAAAACAAATTTAAACAAGATATAAACTCTATGTTAGCATATTGTTTACATCAATTCCATTTCTTTTCGCGTCTATATTCAAGTTTATCGTTAGGGGTCCCAATCCCGGCAACTCTCCCCTGTGTTTTCGTTGTGATTATACTGTCCTTTCTTTAGCACCATAATTTGTGATTATACTCTCCTTTCTTTAGCACTGTAATTTGTTATTATACTGTCCTTTCTTTAGCATCGTAATTTTTGATTATACTGTCCTTTCTTTAGCACCGTAATTTGTGATTATACTGTCCTTTCTTTAGCACCGTAATTTGTGATTATACTGTCCTTTCTTTAGCATCGTAATTTGTGATTATACTGTCCTTTCTTTAGCACCGTAATTTGTTATTATACTCTCCTTTCTTTAACATCGTAATTTGTGATTATACTGTCCTTTCTTTAGCACCGTAATTTGTGATTATACTGTCCTTTCTTTAGCACCGTAATTTGTGATTATATTCTCCTTTCTTTAGCACCGTAATTTGTGATTATATTGTCCTATCTTTAGCATCGTAATTTGTGATTATACTGTCCTTTCTTTAGCATCGTAATTTGTGATTATACTGTCCTTTCTTTAGCATCGTAATTTGTGATTATACTGTCCTTTCTTTAGCATCGTAATTTGTGATTATACTGTCCTTTCTTTAGCACCGTAATTTGTGATTATACTGTCCTTTCTTTAGCATCGTAATTTGTGATTATACTCTCATTTCTTTAGCACCGTAATTTGTGATTATACTCTCCTTTCTTTAGCATCGTAATTTGTGATTATACTGTCCTTTCTTTAGTATCGTAATTTGTGATTATACTGTCCTTTCTTTAGCATCGTAATTTGTGATTATACTGTCCTTTCTTTAGCATCGTAATTTGTGATTATACTGTCCTTTCTTTAGCACCGTAATTTGTGATTATACTCTCCTTTCTTTAGCACCGTAATTTGTGATTATATTCTCCTTTCTTTAGCATCGTAATTTGTGATTATACTGTCCTTTCTTTAGTATCGTAATGTGTGATTATACTGTCCTTTCTTTAGCACCGTAATTTGTGATTATACTGTCCTTTCTTTAGCATCGTAATTTGTGATTATACTGTCCTTTCTTTAGCATCGTAATTTGTGATTATATTCTCCTTTCTTTAGCATCGTAATTTGTGATAATACTGTCCTTTCTTTATCACCGTAATTTGTGATTATACTGTCCTTTCTTTAGCATCGTAGTTTGTGATAATACTGTCCTTTCTTTAGCATCGTAGTTTGTGATAATACTGTCCTTTCTTTAGTATCGTAATTTGTGATTATACTGTCCTTTCTTTAGCACCGTAATTTGTGATTATACTGTCCTTTCTTTAGCACCGTAATTTGTGATGATACTGTCCTTTCTTTAGCACCGTAATTTGTGATTATACTGTCCTTTCTTTAGCATCGTAATTTGTGATTATACTGTCCTTTCTTTAACATCGTAATTTGTGATTATACTGTCCTTTCTTTAGCACCGTAATTTGTGATGATACTGTCCTTTCTTTAGCATCGTAATTTGTGATTATACTGTCCTATCTTTAGCATCGTAATTTGTGATTATACTGTCCTATCTTTAGCATCGTAATAGAGTGATAGAGGGGGTGAGGAAGAGAGCGAGGGTGTTTGTGGGGGATTCGATAGTTAGGAAGACCGACAGAGTCTTAAACAAGGGAGATGATGTGGTGGTCTGCTTGCCTGGAGCCAAAATAGAGGCGATAACTGAGAGGGTAAAAAACATCGTAGGCTCGGGTAAGGGTGGATCTGTTTTAGTACATGTAGGGACAAATAACGTAGAGAGGGAGGGTACAACTGCCATAGTTAGGAAATATAGGCAGTTGGTCAGAACACTAAAACAGACGCGGGTTGAGCAGGTAATACTGTCAGGGATTTTACCTGTGATGGGCAGGAGGGGTCATAAATATCGAAATTGTCGGGGGATGGCAATTAACATGTTAGTCCAGAGGCTGTGTAGGGAAGAGGAAGTTGGATTTGTGGATTTATGGGAAAGTTTTGTTGGGAGGGGTGATATGTACATGAAGGATGGGCTTCATTTAAGTGGAAAGGGGGCGGCAGTATTCGCGGACAAACTTTCAGCAGCAGTAGATAGCGACTTGGGTACAATGACAAATATTTTTGGAAGTAAACATTCTTTAAACTAGAAGTGCAGGGGGTTACCTAGAGGTGTCTCAAGCAGAACAAGAGACCACTAGCACAGATAAACCAATATCAAATCATCCGAAAAACATCTCTGAAAAAGGTTATAGATGCGTATGTTTAAATGCAAGGAGCATAGTAAATAAGAAAAACGAATTAAACATTATGGTAGAAGATATTGACCCTCACATAATTGGTATAACTGAATCATGGGCCAACATAGATATAACAGATGCTGAATTAGGACTGACAGGATACGTAATGTTTAGGAAAGATCGAATAGGAAGAAGGGGCGGGGAGTTATTTTATATGTTAAAGAATCTATTCAGGCTTATGAAATGAAACTAGAAAGGGAAGCAGATTGCGATGAAGCTGTTTGGTGCAAAATTGTTTCAGGAAATTCAAAATTAACTGTTGGATTAGTTTACCGAAGTCCAAACATAAACGAAGAGGACAACACAAAAATAAAAAACGCTATAAAGGAAGTTAGTAAAGGGAATGTATCATAATGGGAGATTTTAACCATGGACACATACAATGGAATTCTCTAGAGAGCACAGGGATTGAGGATCAACAATTTCTATGTTTAATCCAGGATAGCTTTCTTACTCAGCACGTACTAGAACCAACCAGGGAGAAAATGTATTAGATATAGTTTTGTCATCACAAAAGAATTAGTGGACAATGTAAAAATATTTGAACCATTGGGTAATAGTGACCATAATCAAATACATTTTGACATCAATGTAAAATCAGAAAGTAAAAATAAGAAAACGTACAAGAGAAACTTCTACAAAGGTAACTACAAAGATATGAGAAAATACTTAGCACAGCTAGATTGGAATAACATGCTGATGAATAAGACTGCAATTGAATGTTGGAATATTCTAAAATATGAAATTGAGAGTATCATTGATAAATTTGTTCCCTTCCGAAAACAAGGAAAACGGTGTAGAAAGAAACACGTGTCAAAAGAGGCAATTAGAAAAATAATGCTAAAACAAACTATGTGGAGGGTTTATAGGCGTACCAGAAAGGAAGAAGACTATGCAAAATACAAAGAGGCACTTAATGCAGCTACAACTGAAATCAGACAATCTAAAAGAAGCTATGAGCAAAACTGGCATGTAACATAAAAACTGACAGCAAGAGTTTTTATGCATATGTCAGGAGTAAACAAAACGTACAAGACAAGGTTGGACCTCTAGAAGACAGTGCTGGAAATATAATATCACAGGGGTTTTTAATGGCGGAAGACCTAAATGGTTACTTCAGTTCAGTGTTTACAAAAAGAAGATATTAGTTCATTACCAGTTGCTGATGCTAAATTTCAGGGGACTAAATCTGACTATTTAGGACCGTTAGTTGTAACTCCAGAATTGGTAGCTAGGAAAATAAAGGCAATGAAGGATAACAAATCACCGGGAGTGGATGGGATTCCTCCAAAATTACTAATGGAAACAGTAGATCAAATCAGTATACCACTTGCAAGAGTATTCAACTTGTCATTAAAAGAGGGAGTTGTTCCGTTTGAATGGAAAGAAGCAAACATCATACCATTATTTAAAAAGGGTTCGAGAAATAAGTCAGAGAATTACAGACCAGTGAGTTTAACGTCAGTGATTTGTAAATTATTAGAAAGGTTAATTAAAGACCATATGGTGGACTTCCTCGTTAAGCATAAATTATTAAATTCATCTCAACATGGATTCCTTAAAGCGAGGTCATGCTTAACAAATGTGTTATGTTTTTTGGAAGAAATCACTAAGTGGATAGACGAGGGATCGCCAGTAGATATTATCTACTTAGATTTTCAGAAAGCTTTTGACAAAGTGCCACATCAAAGATTGCTACTTAAATTAAAAGCCCATGGTATCGGGGATAGCATAACTGACTGGATAGAACAATGGCTGACTGACAGAAGACAACGAGTTGTAGTAGATGGCGAAGTTTCAAATTGGAAATCGGTTTTGAGTGGGGTACCTCAAGGATCAGTATTAGGACCTATATTATTCTTAATTTATATCAATGACTTGGACGACAGTATAACAAGTAACGTACTGAAATTTGCGGACGACACAAAACTGTTTAGAAAGGTTAATACTGATGGTGATAAACAACATTTACAAAACGATCTAGACAGATTAGTGAAATGGTCTGAGAAATGGCAGATGCTGTTCAATTTTGGGAAATGTAAATGCCTACATACAGGACATGGGAACTTGAATGTAAACTATAAAATGGGAGCTACTGTTCTTGGTACTACTGTAAAAGAAAAGGACTTAGGAGTTACAATAAGCGCTGATATGAAAGTTTCAGAGCAGTGTGGTATTGCAGCTTCAAAGGGTAATCAAATTCTTGGATTGATTAGAAGAAACATAACATACAAGGGGAAAAAGTTAATTATACCTCTTTATAAAGCAATAGTTAGACCTCATTTAGAATACTGTATACAAGCATGGAGACCATATCGTAAGAAGGATATAGATACGCTTGAACGCATACAAAGGAGAGCAACTAATGATTCCAGAACTTAGAGACCTTAGTTATGAAGAACGCCTGAAAGAATGTGGTTTAACAACTCTAGAGACAAGGAGGTTAAGAGGAGATCAGATTGAAGTTTTTAAGATATTGAATGGGTATGAAAATATTGATAGAAATATGTTTTTCTCACTCAAGAAGGATAGCAGAACTAGAGGACATGAGGTAAAATTAGTAAAGGATCAATGTAGATTGGACATCAGGAAGCACTCGTTCTCACAGAGGACAGTAAATGAATGGAACAAACTGTCTACAGATTGTGTAACTGCTAGCAGCGTGAATATGTTTAAAAACAAGGTTGACACATATATCAGAAGGGCGGGTTATAAGTAGGTGAACATTGTTGGACTCTCGATAAGCCAATGGCTTCCTTGTCCACTTGCCATCTGGGCCTTTGGCTTGGATGGCAAATCTTGTTAAATCTTGTTAAATAGATTTGGAGACTGTATTTGTAGAGCTAAAGCGTCAGTTTTGGCCTTAAATTTAACAAAAATATCTTGTCCACAGTTGTGTTATCAACAAATGCCAAAACTGTTACAAGCCAATATCCAAATCTGACTCTTAGTAGACCTACCCAAGCATGGGCAGACTTGCCTCATATTGGAGCAAATTTACCCCACACGTACTTTAAGCAGCAAATACACAAGAACAGTGCAGTTCTGTCTTATTTTTATGTAAAAAACATCATGTTTGTGACACACATTTATTAGAAACTTAGTCCTCACAAATTCTGTGGTATCAGGCATGGTATAAACGAGGCAAAAAAACAACGTTTGGCGCTGCATCGGCTACAAAATGGTGAAATAAAATATGGTTTTGTCACTTTTTTACTAGAAAATAACACCAAACTGGACAATTTGAAGTCTTTATTAGAGTGCATGTTAGTGTATTTATGGTCACAAGTGATCCAGAGCATTTTACATTACTCACTCTATTGTCATTCAGTTAATCTCTGTTAAAAACATCTTAAATCATTCCACTCATATCATTGATGAGTGTGTTCTGCGGTTAAGAGCGCCATCTGTTGGGTGTCTGCAATTGAGGCACATTTTACTTCTCAGAATTACAGAGCACTGTGTCTGCAAGTGCATTAGTCCAGTAACAATGGTTTATACCACAATTTAGCAGACGCTCTTATTCAGAGCGACTTACAACAAGTGCATTCAATCTAAGTTGGTAAAATAACTACAAGTCGCTATGATAGCAAGCAAGTTTTTCACAAAAATAGGCGTTAATAGCCATCACAGTGCCTGAAAAGAAGATTTTTTTAGGGACCCCAAGAGTCAGTTGTCATTTCGAACACTGCACTGTATGTAGTTTGATGGTCATGCGACTTAACCATGTGACCGAAATTACTAAATTCTGCAACAACACGGAATAAAAGCCGGTTGGCAGACTTGCCTTGAGGGCGGACTAGTCCCGGTCTCCCCTTCGTGTTCCGTAATATTTGCCACGGACACGGGGGCCTAAGACCCCCCTTCATGGCCTAGGGGGGTCTTGCGACCCCTAAGACCCCCTGCCAATCCAATTCAACTTTATCCGGGGTGGTATTTTTTATTGCTTTTTGCCAGCACGCCAACTTTTCGCGCGCCTCTGCAGACTTCACTGATGCATGGTAGTGTCTGCATTTCTTTTTAGTCTGATATCAACAGCTAGACGGGGGAAAAACAGTAACGCTTACCCGGACACCCCCAGCCCTGAGCGTGACGACACACACGCACGTGCGCACACACGTATATTCGTATACTGTATTATAGGGGCAAAGCTTGCAGTACAGTGGCAACTTGTTCATGTGGAGATAAACCAGTGACAAGTTCAACATCTTATATTCATTTATTGACTGTACAGAGAAAATCACTACTTGTTGTCTACACGACTTCGTTATCATAGTACTACTGCGGCAATTTACTGAGACCACCCACTGAGATGCCATCTGGACCAGCATACAACAGAACTATACCATCGCTCTGTCTTGGTATTCCAATTTCTGCCGACCAGCTACAATGATCGTCAAAGAAATACACGTTGTGATGAAGGTTTATCCAAGCAATATTTGAAGTCATTCCATTGTATGATCATTTTCCGATGCGCTGAACGATCCACTCCTGCTGACAAAGCGGGCACCTGTTGTTTTGTTTGACCCACAACGACATGCAGCAGTTGTGGAACGAGTGGTTGCATTCGCCCCACACAACTGCAACAAGCAGAAATACGTGTCAAGCAACGGGAGAAACTACAAATTACTATGGCTGGAACGATACACCGGTGCACTGGTGTTCCCACATGTATATCTAACTATAATCTATGTAAAATATTTACGCTATTATTTTTTTCGATGCCAAGCACTCAATACTTTACTTCAACCCTGGGGCAATTATTGGTAACAAATAATTATCAAGTTCATTCCAACTAAAGAACTAAAGCAATGGTGAGCGAACAAAATTTGCCAAGCTTCAAAACGGCAGCAATAGGACTTGAACTCCTGTTCTCTCTATATTGACAGTCTGATGTTCTAACCATTATAATTTATGCTACAGCCTACCGCACACCAAAATGAAGGAAGTGTTCTTATCCTGAAATGTTCCTTTGTGTCACTCACCCACACAGTCTTCCTGTTTATTTTCTGACTGGCATCGCAAACAGGCATCTGCAAACATGCATAAATTATGCATAAATTATACATAATATATACATATATATATATATATATATATATATATATATATATATATATATATATATATATATATATATAACTTTGAGGTCTCTGACTCCGTAACATTTCTGCATTTAATGTTAAATATTCCAAATAGGGTCTAACAAACTCATACACTACACAAAATACGCCATGTCATTATAATAATTTTTTTATTCAAACGAAGGCCTTATTCAAAATATAGCTTAACTGTATTCATTACACCTGGTTGGCCCTTCATGTTTGTCTGGTTCTGCTAAAGATCAATCCAATTCAATTCCAATATCGCCCAACCCAATCTACGTACCCATGACTTGCACTCGACAAATTGCACACGTATCGCATTCTACGTCCCAACTCCACATCGCCACCGCGTTCCATTTCTTGAGCGTAAACAGTTTATCACCAGTTCGCTGGGCATTTTTGTCTATATTCATTGACGTTTCCTTATTTTGATCCATTGAAATCGTCTGTTATGGGTTCAGAGTAAAAACCGGACATGCCACCGGATTCAAGGTAAACTTTGAGGCTTTGACGTTTAATTATTTCAACACAATCAAACAAAGCATAAAATTACAATTGAGTCAGTAATGTCATGCTATAAAATATTGAAACATTACAAGAAAGGGGTGTATTACATATACTTGCCCTATTGCAATATATTATGATAAGACTTAATGAAAGTATATACATGCATGAGTTACAATATCGATTATGCGTATAGGCCTTACATGACTAGCACAATGAGAGCGTTTAACTAGATATTTATCATAACCTATCAACAATCAAACTAATGAAGATCAACATCATTAAAATTATGTTAAAAGTAACGTTACAATAAATTGCCTTCCCCACCAAGAACTGTTAAACATCTACTACAACTATTCACTATGTTATATGTATGCGTGTTTTTTTTAAATAATGATCACTTCGATTGATTTATTCAGTATAAAAATGTATCTTCAAGCGTTAATATAAAGTACATTAAAAGAATGAAGAATGACACAAAACGTGAAATAATTAATTTCCGTTGTGGCCCTTAAAAAATAAAACACGTAGACTATGAATTATAAGGTTCAAGATTTAACAAGATTGCCATCCCAAACAACAAATTCCATATGGCAAGTGGACAAGGAAGCCATTGGCTTATCGAGAGTCCAACAAATTTCTCACCTATGTGTAGCCCGACCATATCAAATATCTGCCAATTCTATTTTTAAATATATTCACACTACTAGCATTAACACAATCATTTGGCAATTTGTTCCATTCATTTATCACCCTATGTGAGAAAGAGTACTTTCTCATGTCCAACCTATACTGCTCCTTGAATAATGCTGCTTTGCGTCCTCTGGTTCTACTGCTTTCTTTAAGTTTGAAGAACTACTAGCATTAACTAGTAGTTCACAATAACTATGTTAGATAGTTAAACAAAAGGTTGTTTATGTGCTCATGTGCTTGGGTTCCTCGAGTCACAATGTAATTGCCTTCCATTTTTTATTTTCCATTGCAGTCTTAATTTAGTTTTTTTTTCAAGTCTGTGTCATGATGTAAGTGAGTGCAGGTTTCCCCGGTTAAAAAAGTTGATAAAGTTAAGTTCTTATATAGTGTGGCATATAGTCCTCAATACAGGATAAAGCACTTTACACTTCACCCCTGGCAAACTTTCTGTTGAAAGCATTAAGCCATACTGTAATTATTGCAAGGGAACACGCATCACATATATCCAGGGTTGTTTGATTTAAATCATTTGATTCACTCCAAAAAAATTATTGATTTATGATTTTTATTTTTACTTCCGATTTTTTTTAACGCTGATTTATATGAATTTAACATAAATAATTGTTTACAAGCATACAGATCAACAAAGTGTTATATGTTTTTTAATATAAAAGCACAAAGTGTGCACACTTGTGTAGTCAAATATTTTATGACATTGTGTATGTTTGAGCTATTCCCTTTCTAAATGCAGTGAAGCCACATAAACTTGTCTTCCAGAGGAAGTATCTTTTCAAATCAGAATCCCTGAGTTAAAGTCCACTTTGGGCTTGAGCTAGTCGTTACCAATTCAGTTGTTGACTCAAGTAAGACAGTCTGGGCTACAATTGTTTAATACTGTACCAGTTTGCAGTCTGGTTGGATACCATTAGAGTACACAGAGCCCTGGACAGGTGCCAATCCAACCTCTCAACAAACAATAATTATCACTGCAATAGCCACAGACACACAGCATGCTTTCCTTTCCAAGACATATTATGCAACTACAGGGGGTGAGGCCTTGTGGGTTTGTATAATGTCTTTATATAAGCAAAAATCATGTACTTTCTGTTAAGTACCCAAATATATTTGAATAGAACACGTTTGAAAGAGTTTATAGATATAAACATCTATATAAATGTCTATATACCTGATTTCAAAAATAAATAAAATCCGATTTAAATAAAAAAAATCCGATTTTTTTAAGTCATGATTTTTTTCAACCCTGCATATATCACATAAGATTATGTATCACACATAACTCGCATGTGCTCGGTACTTCTCCCTCGTGGTTCCTACTACTAACTCACAAATTGTGTTGAAAGAAACCAAACACATACAATTATGAAGTAAATAGTAATTGTTGCTCCTTTGTTGATCTTTGGCAGAGGCTTACATCAGTATTGGTATTTGATTTTGTCTGCTTCCACTTTTAACTGTTTCCACTCCACATGTCTCTCATTCTCATTCTCCTCCCAATTCCGGAGTGCATTCGCTCCCCTTTTAGCCATTCCACTGCCTTTTTTCATTCCAACTCACTTTAACCCGACCCCTCACCAGCTTCCTCGTAAAATTCTCTTTCACACTACCCTCCTCCCTTAGCTCCTCCATCCTTCAATTGTCTGCTTTTTTTACTCCTAAAATTCTTCCAACCCGTGATCTTAGCAAAGTTGCTCTCTCTCTCTCTCTCTCTCTCTCTCTCTCTCTCTCTCTCTCTCTCTCTCTCTCTCCTCTCTCTCTCTCTCTCTCTCTCTCTCTCCCGTATTGGTTTCAGTCAGTGCGATTTTTTTAACCATTGGCCAATCAACGACACACACACCAAAGAAGCTCGAGTGGGAATTAATGTGTCTCAACATATAGGTTGCACTCATAGTATCTAGCCACATCGCTCATCTAAACAAACTCGTGATTAGCGTCATCGTACTGTCATACCGCTCCCTATTACAATTTAAAATAGGAAACGGCCAACAGGTCAAAGGGGATTAGCTAAAATGGTGTAAAGACCTCAATTCTATACAACGAAATAATTTATAAGGCACATGATCAAGATGTTCAATAACACATGCTTTAAAAACCTCTTGGTGGTAAACTGTATAAAATTCCTCGTGTGCACACTCTATGAAATTAATATTGAATAATCAATAAAGTATCCTTATGCCACACAATAATTAAGAAAGCACGTGTAGCAGCAGGCTACTACCAGAACCGAGGATACTCCTGCAATTAACTTACCGGGCACACCAAAAACCCTTGTTCTCTCCTTCCAGCCCTCTTTATATGCCTCCCCCACTTGGGCGATGGGGAATATACCTCAATGCCACGCAACTATACCCACTTCTGGCTCTACCATAGTACGACACCGATATAATCGGCCAAAACCGATCGTGTAAACTGGACTAGAGTCTAGATCGTACGAAGGTAGGTTGGGTGACGCATGAACTAATTACTACATTTCATGTGAGTTTCCGAGATGTCTATTATATAGTCTGCCACCCCTTTAGTTGTCCTCCGTGTATTCTCCCTAGTTTGTATTTTACTGCAAACTTCAATCTCCGAGCCGCCGTCTCATACATATTGCCTCAATTTTACATGAGCGATTTATGTCCGCCTCTCGTGTCCGACATTTTATTTTACTATGCCATGTCTGGAAAAAACTTATTCTACTGTACCATTTTTTCTTGGAAGTGGAGAATGTCCCTTCTATATGCCCATCTTCCAACTATCACCCACAATACCACGACGAATAACAATGGGCTTAGGGCACTCGATCGCCTGTCTTAGGCCGATGTTTATGCTTAATTCTTTTGATACAAGCTACACTAGTACTACCCTCACTCACTACCTTTCTTATCTTCATTCACTCTTCTGTCATCATAAATTCTGTCTCCGGCACACCTGTCCACCTCAACGTTGTTTAACGAACCCTCGTGCGACCGTGTCATACGCTTTCTCCATACGTACATGCTAAGTAGTGTTCGTAGTTAATTGACTTGCTTATTGTTATCCAGACACTGTGTTGAATAAAATACATTTGTTGAAACTAGCAATAACATAAATTTGTAAGAGCTATACAAACACAATATTATTATGTATGGTGTCGGAAGTCGCTACCGGAAGTAACAAGCAAAATAGAAACTATGAGAATAATTATAATCATAACTACATTTAGGCAAAATCTTACTACTATACTCCTGAAATAGAACAATGCGGGAAAACAGGCGACTGTATCATTTATTAAACGGACTGCTGCAGCGAAGAAAGTCCCCATCTCTTCCTGCTAATGACAAAATGCAAGAGCTTGCAGCAAGTTTCTCTAACTTCTTCTGTGCAAAGATCGATACGATTCGTGTGGCGCTACGCACTCAGTCTACACTCACAGGCGCTACGTACTCAGTCTACACTCACTGGCGCTACGTACTCAGTCTACACTCACTGGTGCTATGTACTCAGTCTACACTCACTGGCGCTACGTACTCAGTCTACACTCACCTCCTCCATGATCACAGACCAACATCCAACACCACGCGGGTCACAACTTCACTCAATTCCAGCTGCAACAACATCCGACATCCGCAACCTGCTCAACAAGTCGCCAACAACATCGATCGCTTACCAAGTGGCTGCTGAAAGACGTCAGTGACACTTTAATACCTTTTCTGACGTGATTCGTCAACTCATCAATCGCATCTAGTGTTGTTCAACGCTGCCTGAAATATGCCGACGTCATCTCTGTGTTTTAGAAAGTAAATCTCGATCGATAACAATATGAACAGTTATCGACCAATTTCAAATCTGCCTTTTGCGTCTAAGCTACTTGAACGATACTTCACATGCTGTCTGATCAAGCACTTGACTGACAACAATCTTCTGAACGTTACCAATAAGCATACAAATCACAACATTATACAGAAACTGCGCTAGTTTTGGTTCAGAACAACATCCTTGAGGCGCTCGACCAGCGGTGTGGCGTTATCCTGGTACTACTTGACATGTCGCCCGCCTTTGCCACAGTTGACAATGAAATTCTACTCAGCCGATTGGAACAACGCTTCGGAATGTCTGGTCCCGCGCTGATGTGGATCCGATCATATCTACCTGACAGGTGGCAGTCAGTAAATGTACCAGGTGGCACTTCCAGCAAAAGCAGCGTCGCTTGCGGCGTCCCTCAAGGTTCGATGCTGGGGCCTCTACCATTTTCTATGTACACAGCTCCTATTTGTGATATCATCAGACGACACAACTTGAGCTTCCATCTCTATGTTGATGACACCCAGTTATATATAAAATGTTAGATGACTGATGGAACCAACAGACAGACTTTACGCAGAATTGAGCATTGCATCAAAGATGTCCGCGTGTGGGTGGTTGGAAATCTATTAAAAATCTATTCAAAATTAATGATGACACAATGGTCGCACTTGTGTTAGCTCCTCCAAATGGATTTATCTAGATTTATATGGCGCTATACAAATGTTCTTCTTATCTTATCTTGTTGTTACATGGAGTAGCCGAACAGTGGGCGAAGACAATGTATGAAAATTGTCAAAAGTGTTGACACGGTTTCACAACGTAAATTTTTCATTAGAGAAATGACAAGGATATGTGATACATAAAATATTTACGTTATATTTTACACCAAAGCGTTCGTGACTGGACGTAAACCAAAGGTAATCATGAGTGAAACTAAATCTTCCTTGTTTGTAACGGCATTGACAATTAATTCTTCATCAGCTATGACTAATATTGTGTGTCTGTTTCATGAAAATATGTGTACATTAACTCGGCAAATGATTGTAGCAGTATACTCGTGGACATAATTTGACTAAATTTATTTTGAATAATGGACGAGACTAAGAGAAATATAAAATCATGCTCTTGGGAATCCGAACATGTACATGTCCGGGGACTTGTCCGCGCCTTGATTTAATTTTGACCCGCAGTGTGTCGCGGCAATGTGTCTTGCTCAGTATTGTGGGAGATATGAGATCACTTCCGACACCCGCTAGCGACACCTTGCGAGTTACTCTTAAACTGTTAAATACTGAAGTGTGGGATTTTTGTTCCAGAGTGCGATTTGTTTTGTTTTGTTATGTTAGGAGGGTGTAATTTGGAATGGTATAACAACAGTGCGTTAAGTACACACGTGTAGTATGTCTTCTGGAAGGTAAGATGCATATTTCCACAAACGCATAAAGAGCCGTTTAAGTGTTTATAGTTATACTTCAGTAATTCTATCTATCAGTATCAGTTATCTTATCTAACTCTCGTTTCTCAATACCTGTCTTACGCGTAGATGATACGTAGCTTTATGGACCCTTTAACGTTAGGTGGGGTGTTTAAAAACCACCATAAGTTGTACTTGTAGGTTCACCCTCCTCAAATTCAAGGTATTTCTCAAATTTGCTGTATATTAAAGTGTTATTGGCACCCACATATTCATTACACCCGATACAAACAAAACAAAACCCACATCCATGATCCCAGCACCACCACTGCTAGTAGGCACTACTACTGTCACCAGTCACTGACACTGACTGATTAATCGTTGCAGTGTAAAGTTCGCATATACTACTACAACTGACTTTCTGTCTCAGCGAAATGAGGAAACTGAATGACACAGACTTGGCCCGTGGGCCTGACGAAGTCTTCACCATCATTGATAAAATAGGCCGGGGGTAAGATGCATCAGATGTCAGTGGCATCCACGTCTGATTGGTCAACTGGTCTTTGAGACTGTGCTTTGATTGTCACTAGAGGGTGCATTGGTGATTGCTGTCTTAGTTTGGAGTTTTGGTTTCTGTGTGAAACCTGTGTTATGTACATGACACATGTTTTACTCAAGTCCCACCATTAAGTTTAATACTTAGCTAGATTTTTCCAAAACCATGGCCCCAGGACACTAGGCTGAATTCAAGTTTATGTTACACTTGTAAAAAATTTAAATTGTCAAATTCCCATAATATTATAATTCATAGTAATTATATTGGTGGCTTAATTTGGAGTCAAAACATGGGTTGGTGTATTGAAATCTTAGATAGGAGCTTCCTTACCATTCCAGGCCAGGATTAAACACATACATGGGATGATGACAGTTCAGTTATTCAGCACGTGACATCCCATGTTGTCAATTGTTTGTAAATATGTGAACATGGTATGACCTCTCTGAAATACAGAAACCTTTGCTGCCACACCAGGGAAGCATGCTAGATGTAGTGGATGAGGCCATTTGTTGCGTTGTCAATTGAGTGCTTTGAAGGTGGAATGAAATATCTGCCAATCAGACAAAAAATTGTGCGACATCCTCATCACAGATTTGTTTGATTGGTAGATGTTGTGCATGTTTGCTGTGCAGTAGCAGTAACTACAGGCTTTGTGAAGCATGCTTTGTGCCAGTGTCAGTGTTGTCCTGTCAGCACATTTGTGTTCGTACCACAGTGGCATCGTGAGACTAAGTGAGGAGTCTTTGACACGCCCCCCTGAGGAAGTGTTCGACTTGTTGGAGAAGCTGGGTGAGGGGTAAGGGAAGGAACATGTTTTAAATTTATCTACACATCACTAGGGATTCTTTGGAAACTCTCCTTTCCTGATAATGTTTCAGTTATGTGAAAATATTTTACATTTATTGCCAACATCAATTTTTTCTCTCACACAATGTTATCAATATTTCATCACCTAACCATGTCATTGTGTGTGGTATACTGGCAGAGTAAATACAGTCTTTTTGTTTGTTTTCCCCAAGAAACCCAGTTTATTACTACCAGTGTCAGTGATAACAGTTTTCAGCGCAATATTTATCTGGTTTTCATGAAGTCTTTTGTCACATTTTCACAATGACAAAGTAAGCTTTGCTGTATCATGTTTGTCATTTCTCTGTTGGCATGCCCAATCTAATGCCTGTCAGTTTGACTATTATCAGAGCAGTCCAAGCAAAAACAAATTGTATTGCTGCCAAATTAAGACCTCTTCTTGTTGCATACTATTGTCAGCTTAATCATAACCTTGTTGCAGCAGTTGCAATAATTGCCACTGGGGCTACAGGAGCTTCATGACTTGGCATAACCTTGTTGCAGCAGTTGCAATAATTGCCACTGGGGCTACAGGGGCTTCATGACTTGGCATTACATTGGCTTTCTGCTACCTGCGTGACTTAGCTGGTCATGTGACATAACATGTCTTTGTCTGATGGTGCTACTGACACTTGCATGGAATGCTGGGCAGTCATTGTGCTTTATACTTTATAATCAATTGTAAATTTTTAATTTATTCAGTTCAATAACGTTTGAGAACAATATTTACGTTTTTGTTGTAGTTTTTAATCTATTAATGCATTGGACATTATGTAGTCGTCTAAATGTATCTCTGATTATGCCATAATATCCCCACCATTTGTATTAAACGTCATTATATCACAACTGTTTCTATCAGGGGCCATTGCACCATCACTGTATGATGCGTCACTATGCCCCTCCATGTTTACGTTGTCATACTGTTTGTGACATGTCATGACGTCCCCACTTTCTGTGTGACAGATCATATTGTCCCCACTGTGTGTGTGACAGATCATAATGTATGTCCCCACTGCGTGTGTGACAGATCATAATGTATGTCCCCACTGCGTGTGTGACAGGTCATGGTGTCCCCACTGTGTGTGACAGGTCATGGTGTCTCCACTGTGTGTGACATGCCATGATGTCCCCACTGTGTGTGACAGGTCATGGTGTCCCCACTGTGTGTGACAGGTCATGATGTACGTCCCCACTGCATGTGTAACAGGTCATGATGTCCCCACTGTGTATGACAGGTCATGGTGTCTCCACTGTGTGTGACATGCCATGATGTCCCCACTGCATGTGTAACAGGTCATGGTGTCCCCACTGTGTGTGACAGGTCATGGTGTCCCCACTGTATGTGACAGGTCATGATGTACGTCCCCACTGCATGTGTAACAGGTCATGATGTCCCCACTGTGTGTGACAGGCCATGGTGTCTCCACTGTGTGTGACATGCCATGATGTCCCCACTGTGTGTGACAGGTCATGGTGTCCCCACTGTGTGTGACGGGTCATGATGTCCCCACTGTGTGTGACATGTCATGATGTCCACACTGTGTGTGACAGGTCATGGTGTCCCCACTGTGTGTGACAGGTCATGATGTCCCCACTGTGTGTGACAGGTCATGATGTCCCCACTGTGTGTGACAGGTCATGATGTCCACACTGTGTGCGACATGTCATGATGTCCACACTGTGTGTGACAAGACATGATGTCCACGCTGTGTGTGACAAGACATGATGTCCACGCTGTGTGTGACAAGACATGATGTCCACGCTGTGTGTGACAAGACATGATGTCCACGCTGTGTGTGACAAGCTATTATGTCCACACTGTGTGTGGTGTGTATAAGGCCCTCTGTGTACAGGTCGTATGGCAGTGTGTACAAGGCCCTCTGTGTACAGGTTGTATGGCAGTGTGTACAAGGCCTGCTATTTGAACAGGTCATATGGCAGTGTGTACAAGGCCCTGCACAAAGACTCGGGGGAGGTGCTGGCCATCAAACAGGTGCCAGTGGATACAGACCTTCAGGAGATCATTAAGGAGATCTCCATCATGCAGCAATGTGACAGCCCATATATCGTCAAGTACTATGGTAGCTACTTCAAGAACACAGACCTCTGGGTAAGACACTCTAATTCGTGGCATTTTTCAGTGGCAGTATCCCGCTGTGGCAACTTTCAGCAATAGCACCTGCAGTATTCACATCTTGATCTTGTTTTTCCACAGAACAGCCAAGTTTCTGGTGTTAATTGTACCACATACTCTAACCCAACTACCTCCAGTTGAAGACATATTTGACAGGAATCAGAATTGATTGATGAGTTAAAAACATTATATGAATGGACTACAGTTTCAGCTACTTTACTGTTTGGACAGTTACTTACATCTAGCGGCCAACAAATTTTTAAAAATAAATATGGCTAGTTTTCTGCATTTGTTTCCTATTTTGAAATAAACAAAGATGATGTACCAAATAAAGAATATCAACTTATCAAGTTGTTTTTAGTGGAGCTGGATGAGTGTGTTCAAGTTTTGATTGCTGTAAGCCTGTAACATTGCTTGATACATCACTAACGGCAGGATATTCAGACCCCAAGTGTGGGAAGAAAGAACCCCAGATGAACCCCTACAGCCTGTCTCATAGTGGGTAACCAAGTGTGCGAAGAAAGAACCCCAGATGAACCCTACAGCCTGTCTCATAGTGGGTAACCAAGTGTGGGAAGAAAGAACCCCAGATGAACCCTACAGCCTGTCTCATAGTGGGTAACCAAGTATGGGAAGAAAGAACCCCAGATGAACCCTACAGCCTGTCTCATAGTGGGTAATCAAGTGACATGTTCTCTTGTAGATTGTGATGGAATATTGTGGGGCTGGGTCAGTGTCGGACATTATGAGACTGCGCAATAAAACGGTAAGTCAGCACAGATACAGTGCAGAGGAACAGTGCAGAGGAACAGTGCATGCTATCACAGCCAGGTGATGTGAAGTTTGTAATTTTGTGTGCACATTCTGTGCCATGAGTACAGTTTTCTTCCAAATTATTCGAGGCTATTTAGCATTAAAATGTGTATTTTACTTAATGTTATCTCTTATGAATGTCATGTTGTAAAATGTGTGGATTATCATTCATTCAAACACATTATTATACATTTCACTACAAATGATTCAAGAAGTGGAAAATAGTCTAAAGGATAAGGTAGTTTTTTCAAAAATTAAAACAAATATTTCCTACTTCACCTCAAAACACTGATGTTTAAACTAAACAAAATCATGAAACTTTCAATTACATCATTTAACCTGTGGATACGTCTTCATGTTGTAAACACCACCTTCTGTTCATATTCAGCCATCATCACAAAACTAGCTGCATGCGCTAGCACTCAGCACTAGCACTCAGCACTAGCACTAGCACTCAGCACTAGCACTCAGCACTAGCACTCAGCACTAGCACTCAGCACTAGCACTCAGCATCCACATGAACTGTGGCAAGAAGACAGAATGTTTTGTGTAGAGCTAGCTAGTAGCTGCCCAATGAAACCAACTTCATTTAGTATGTAACACCAGTGTTTTGTGGAGAGCTACATAACTGTATGACACTAAACACCTGCTGACCCCCCTGATGAACTGTGCCGGTGACCTGAAGCTCTTTGTTGTAATGACAGCTGACAGAGACAGAGATTGCCACGATCCTGCTGTACACGCTGCGAGGTCTCGAGTATCTGCACGAGAGACGGAAGATCCATCGTGACATCAAGGCAGGGAACATCCTCCTCAACTCGGAGGGACATGCCAAACTCGCCGACTTTGGTGTGGCTGGTCAACTCACTGTGAGTGCTTGCTGACACATTGCTGACTGTGCTGACACATTCTTGACATTGTCTTCTTCCCTGTTGTTGTTCCAATTTTGCATGGGATTGGCCATTTCAGATGTGCTCTGTCTAGGGTGTTGATGAAATATTTATTTCTCGTCCCCCAAATATATGGCAGGAAAAGTTAAGTTGCTTCGTATCCCTTGTTTTATGGCCGTTTGTACAACATAACGTCTTCAGTTTTGTTCACTGGGTCGCAGTGGTCGTGCGGTAGGGCGTTAGACTGTCGGTCAAGGGGACAGTGGTCATGTGATAGGGCATCAGACTGTCAGTCAAGGGGACAGGGGTTCGAAACCACCTGCTGACATTTTTAAACTTGGGCAATTTCATTCACCCCACTTTGCCCATGTCCATTTCTGAAGAGACATTAAAAGCCATTGGTCCCTCCTATCTGCTGTCTATGCAAGGGGAAATAAAAGATCCCATGCAGGGAAATTAAAAAACCTGTTGTGGACTCGCTCATTCTAGAGAAGGAAAACTGTGACAATAAACCACTCCTATGTTAGCCATTGACAGGGCCAGGGCTGGGTCCAATTATGTAATTGTAATTGCCATTGTAATTGATTACAGCAAAATGCTGTAATTATAATTGACTTCGCGTTTGAAATTCTGCTGTAATTGTAATTGAAATATGTTGTGTAATTTCATGAATTACAATCAATTACAATACATTACAGTATTTTAACAAACTACCAGAAAAATTCTACAAAAATATAAATACTCTCACACAAATTGAAAATCAAAATCTTAATTATATCACCTGCAGGACCTGCGCATATAATCAAAGGAATATTCAGATATAACAAGTGCACCAACAAAATACCTTTGGCTTTCCTGAGCAATGTTTAATTGCAATCTGCCAGCAGACCGTTCACACCTGGCTTCCAAAGTCTCCAAATATCCCAAAAGGCATAACCATTTTTCTTTGATTCTGTGATCTTCTATCAGTGTACACAGTGAAGGGCCAGGTGGTGATTTAGTACTTAGATCATGTAATTAACACTGCCCATCTTTAAAGAGAGTGAGCTACAGCCCACATGTTTATTACATAAGAATACTGGCTGGGCTTGAAGCCAAGAGACTCATGGTAGGCACTTGTGCCCTGCACCGGTCGGGCTTTGGGTCCAAGCTCGGCCTGTGCGCCAGGCCGGGCCTCTACATAATTTTGTGGGCCGGGCCCGGGCCTGGGCTAAAAAAAATAAACACATCGGGCTTGGGCCGGGCCTGGGCCTAGAGTGAGCGGGCCGGGCCAGGCTTGGGCTGGGTCTGGACATAATAAAAATATTCATACAAAACCCAGATTATTAATTTTATTCTTAATAAAAAATGACTATAAATTGTGATTCCAGTTACTGAATTATTAAAATTGTTTCTTTAGTATTATATAGATGCAAATTGAGACCTTGCATGGAATTATGAATGACACTAGTGCTTTATACATTGGAATGCAGTTTAACCTCTTTTCAACAATGGGACTTCCTATGGTATCATTTTAATAATGTGCATTCTTTTAGTAGAGACATTTCATATAAAATATATACTTAGTCGCATGCCCATATCTTTGTATTGTAATTCTTTAAACATGGCTTTCCAAGACACTGTGATTGCAGTAGTGGCAAACTTAACTTCCTGTCCCTTAATCCGTGATGTCTAGACTCTGTAAACTTTTGCACGAATGTACCCTTTTGCATAGGTCTAATGGCCCCATACCAAGCCACACGGTGCATGTACAGGACACAAAATGGGTATACACCAAGGAGTATAACACAGTAGACAAAATGGATGTACACCAAAGAGTATAACACAGTAGACAAAATGGATGTACACCAAGGAGTATAACACAGTAGACAAAATGGGTGTACACCAAGGAGTATAACACAGTAGACAAAATGGATGTACACCAAGGAGTATAACACAGTAGACAAAATGGGTATACACCAAGGAGTATAACACAGTAGACAAAATGGATGTACA
This sequence comes from Lamellibrachia satsuma, assembly GCA_033239005.1. Lineage (NCBI taxonomy): Eukaryota > Metazoa > Annelida > Polychaeta > Sabellida > Siboglinidae > Lamellibrachia > Lamellibrachia satsuma. The sequence goes on from BSQZ01000025.1 coordinate 7,451,702, forward strand.
CCAAGGAGTATACCACAGTAGACAAAATGGGTATACACCAAGGAGTATAACACAGTAGACAAAATGGGTGTACACCAAGGAGTATAACACAGTAGACAAAATGGGTATACACCAAGGAGTATAACACAGTAGACAAAATGGGTATACACCAAGGAGTATAACACAGTAGCAAAATGGGTATACACCAAGGAGTATAACACAGTAGACAAAATGGGTATACACCAAGGAGTATAACACAGTAGCAAAATGGGTATACACCAAGGAGTATAACACAGTAGACAAAATGGGTGTACACCAAGGAGTATAACACAGTAGACAAAATGGGTATACACCAAGGAGTATAACACAGTAGACAAAATGGGTATACACCAAGGAGTATAACACAGTAGCAAAATGGGTATACACCAAGGAGTATAACACAGTAGACAAAATGGGTGTACACCAAGGAGTATAACACAGTAGACAAAATGGGTGTACACCAAGGAGTATAACACAGTAGACAAAATGGGTGTACACCAAGGAGTATAACACAGTTGACAAAATGGGTGTATACCAAGGAGTATAAAAGAGTAGACAAAATGGGTGTACACCAAGGAGTATACACTAAACCCCTCGGGATGTATCTTGATGTGAACATTGCTAATGTACTGGTATGAATTATTTGTGGTTAAATTTTATGAGTGGAATTGCTTTGAAATGACTTAGTAGATTGGAGAGACTCATTAGGATTTCAAATGTTTGTGGCTTGTTTATAGTTTAACTGTACTCCGTGTAATTAAACATTAATTAATGAACCAAGCAAACATTACATTATATTTATAAGGAACAATAATATTTATCTAGCTAATTGTATATGAAATCATGAAGTCTCGGTTTAACAAAATGTACAAACATGTACAAACATCCCAACAAAGTTCATTCCATTTGTTTATCAATTGTACTATTCGTACACACAATCAGCAACACACGCTACATAATTAACAAATGGTTCTGTATAATACAAATGTAATTGTAATTGAAATGGTGTAATTGATTAACAAAATTTAGAAGTGTAATTGTAATTGAACTTGAAAATTAAAAGTAATTGTAATTGATTTGATTTTTTGTAATTGGACCCAGCCCTGGACAGGGCTGTTTGGAGTTGAATGTCGTTATGATGATTTTGTCATTGTCAACAACCTTGACACATCTCCCTGTGACACTGAACTATTGCTTGGTCCCCTCTGATGCCTGACTTTGACCGTGCTGCCCTCTGTTGTACAGGACACAATGGCTAAGCGCAACACTGTGATTGGCACGCCATACTGGATGGCACCAGAGGTCATACAGGAAATTGGTTATGACTGCGTCGCCGACATCTGGAGTTTAGGTCAGTTTATAAGATGGAATATTATTCCTGTGGAGTTGTTTAAAATTGGAAGCAGATGTTTTTGTAGTTATAAATGTTTAAACTGTCGATATAATATGTTTTTAAAAAGCAGTCTTTAATTAGATATCACGTGGGCGTAGCATCTTTATGCTTGTTCTTCAAATGACAGTTAGCATCAAATTTGTAAAATAAAAAACTCAGGGGTCATTGGATAAACCCATAAATAATGCACCCAACAAATGCTTGTTTTCTTCATCATATCTAAGAGTATCTAACATTTTGGTGTAACTAGAAATACTACAAACCTCAGAATAACCTAAACGTTAAAAAAAATTCAAAAAAGTCTTGCCTAATTAAAATGCATCTGCACATTGTTGAGTGACATGTTTATTTCTCCTAAACCTCTTCAGAACCCATAACAGGATACACAGCTGACCCCTCATGGTTACTTTCCCTATCCATAGTTACCTTCCCCATCCATGGTTTTCTTCATATTTAAGAGTATCCCTAGTTACCTCCCCATCCCTAGTTACCTCCCCATCCCTAGTTACCTCCCCTATCCCTAGTTACCTCCCCTATCCCTAGTTACCCCCACATCCCTAGTTGCCTCCCCATCCCTAGTTACCTTCCCCATTCCCTAGTTACCTGCCCCTATCCCGTAGTTACCTGCCCCCATCCCGAGTTACCTCCCCCTTTCCCTAGTTACCTCTCAATTCCCTAGTTACCTGCCCCTATTCCTTGTTACACCCCATATTCCTTGTTACCTGCCCTTATCCCCTAGTTACCCCCATCCCTAGTTACCTGCCCCTATCCTATAGTTGCCCCATTCCTAGTTACCCTGTGTGTATCTGAGCCACTGAGGGTGTGTTGCAGGTATCACGGCCTTGGAGATGGCAGAAGGAAAGCCTCCGTACGGAGACATCCACCCCATGAGGGTAAAGTTTCATGATGAACTGTATAAGTTTTCTCTCACGTGTAGTCTTGATATGATGTATGTATCAGCTTAGATGACAGTTCTCTTACGGCTCCACTTCCACCAATGACTGTCACAAGGTAGTTTGCATGTAACAGATGTAAAAGAAGTGGTTGTGATCTGCACGAGGGAAACAGAGCAGTGAAACTCGTAATTCAGAAATAGTCACACGAACCTACCGAATGAAGAACTAAAAGTTAGATGTGATTACTGGTCTGCATCATCAACCAAGCTAAGCATAGTAGTAAATTACCGAGCTATCTTGTACTCAAAACTTGAAGTATGTAGTTAGCTAAACCAAATGTTCTGTGTGGATACAGCTTTAGTGGAGCCTCGTGTGGTTCTTGTTGGAACTGGCATGAGGTCCATATGTACTGTTTAGTGAAGCCTCGTGTGGTTCTTGTTGGAACTGGCATGAGGTCCATATGTACTGTTTAGTGAAGCCTCGTGTGGTTCTTGTTGGAACTGGCATGAGGTCCATATGTACTGTTTAGTGAAGCCTCGTGTGGTTCTTGTTGGAACTGGCATGAGGTCCATATGGATTGTTTAGTGAAGCCTCGTGTGGTTCTTGTTGGAACTGGCATGAGGTCCATATGGACTGTTTAGTGAAGCCTCGTGTGGTTCTTGTTGGAACTGGCATGAGGTTCATATGTACTGTTTGGGGCTGGCTCAAAAATCTGTAATTTTCAGGAATTATAATGGAACAAGATATCTTTTATTTAGCATATTTTCATGGTGAGAAATTTATTAATAAATACGTAGTTGAAATAACAGATGAGAGTGATACCAACAGTCTGTGTTGTTATACCAACAGTCTGTGTTGTTATACCAACAGTCTGTGTTGTTATACCAACAGTCTGTGTTGTTATACCAACAGTCTGTGTTGTTATACCCCACATTGTGCGTTTGCTGCAGGCGATTTTCATGATTCCCACAAAACCACCTCCATCATTTCGAAATCCGGACAAGTGGACACCAGAATTCATTGATTTTGTGTCAAAGTGTTTAGTCAAAAATCCGGAGCAGAGAGCTTCAGCGAAGGAACTACTGCAGGTAGAATATACTTTGTATTACTGCATTTAGTCACGAATGTATAGTTATCTGTGCAGTTGTTGGTGGTGCCCTCTACTTGGATGCATGTAAATGTTAATCACAGGTTTTGTAATCTCTGTTGATAAATACTATTGCTCATTATCGCTACAGGCAGCTTTTGTAACCTTGAATTGACATGTATATAACCACATTATACATGAATTGACATGTTTATAACCACGTTATACATGAATTGACATGTTAAATATATTTATTCGTACATATGTAATTACAATTTTTATTTACTGAAAACAGGTGTTCACTTTAAATTAGATGATAACATCAATATGGTTACTATTGCCGTTTGATTGGTTAGCTGCAAACCTATATGTACAAATGTTAATGCTGTAACTTAGACAACCTGGACTGCCTTGATGACTTAGACAACCTGGACTCCCTTGATGACTTAGACAACTTGGACTGCCTTGATGACTTAGATAACCTGGACTGCCTTGATGACATAGATAACCTGGACTGCCTTAATGATTTAGACAACCTGGACTGCCTTGAAGACTTAGATAACCTGGACTGCCTTGATGACTTAGACAACCTGGACTCCCTTAATGACTTATATAACCTGGACTGCCTTGATGACTTAGACAACCTGGACTACCTTGATGACTTAGACAACCTGAACTGCCTTGATGACTTAGACAACCTGGACTACCTTAATGATTTAGAAAACCTGGACTGCCTTGATGACTTAAACAACTTGGACTCCATAATGACTTAGACAACCTGGACTCCCTTAATGACTTATATAACCTGGACTGCCTTGATGACTTAGACAACCTGGACTGTCTTAATGACTTAGACAACCTGGAGCAGTAACTATTGACATTTTGACAGCATGCATTAACTTTAGACTTTGTTGAAACATCAAAGTATTTGACTCCTAAAACATGTAGATAAGTAGATCCCAGCAAGGGTTGACATGAGTATTGAGGTGTAAATAACTAAAACATGTAGGTAAGTAGATCCCAGCAAGGGTTGACATGAGTATTGAGGTGTAAATAACTAAAGAAAGTAAAGTCTATTGTTGCACGTGACGGTTTAAAAAACTTCAAAGCTCACTTAACGCTACAGAAGAGTAGCAGAGACTTCACAATATGTTTTACCCGCATTCTGGTGATAACTACAGAAGGAAAGAAATAAACTTTAGTACTAGCAAAGGGTAGAAGAGAGGGGAGATAGATATAAGCCCCATGTCTTTTTTAATTGTTCTGGTTGTGTTTGGTTTTCAGCACAGTTTCATAGTCAACTCTGCGTCATGTTCAATCCTGCGCCACATGATCCAGGAAGCAAAGGAGATTCAGGATGCCCAAGCCCTGCACACCGCCACTCAGCAGGAGGTATGCACTTAAACAATACAATATGAAAACTTCTATATTTTTGCGGTCTGTGTCTGTCTAAGCTTATATAAACAGCTGCCAGTTGTTGTGAAATTCACATTCAAGCTCATGTTCTATTTTTAGCCTAGCACATTTAATAAATGTAACTTTAATAAAATAAAACTTTCAAAATAAGTGATATGATTCCCTTTATTTGTTTAATTTTTGTAGGATGCTAGATTTTATTTTAGCAGAGGCTCGAAATTATATAAGTGAAATTTAGCAAATAGCATGACTATTTCCACAATGCAGTTTTGTCTTGATGGTGGGGCGCAGTGGCATTGTCTTGATGGTGGGGTGCAGTGGCATTTTCTTGGTGGTGGGGCACAGTGGCATTGTCTTGATGGTGGGGCGCAGTGGCATTGTCTTGATGGTGGGGCGCAGTGGCATTGTCTTGATGGTGGGGTGCAGTGGCATTTTCTTGATGGTGGGGCACAGTGGCATTGTCTTGATGGTGGGGTGCAGTGGCATTGTCTTGATGGTGGGGCGCAGTGGCATTGTCTTGATGGTGGGACGCAGTGGCATTGTCTTGATGGTGGGGCGCAGTGGCATTGTCTTGATGGTGGGGTGCAGTGGCATTGTCTTGATGGTGGGGCGCAGTGGCATTGTCTTGATGGTGGGGTGCAGTGGCATTGAGGTCAGAACATCGGACTCCATCGAAAGATCCTAGTTTCAAATCCTCTTGTTGCCATTTTGAAGCTTGGGCAATTTTGTTCTCTCCACATTACCTCAGTTCACTCAGCTGTATGAATGTGCACCTGGCAGTAGACAGTTCACTCAGCTATATAAATGAGTACCTGGCTGTAGACAGTTCACTCAGCTGTATGAATGTGTACCTGGCAGTAGACAGTTCACTCAGCTGTATAAATGAGTACCTGGCAGTAGACAGTTCACTCAGCTGTATGAATGTGTACCTGGCAGTAGACAGTTCACTCAGCTGTATGAATGTGTACCTGGCAGTAGACAGTTCACTCAGCTTTATAAATGTTTACCTGGCAGTAGACAGTTCACTCAGCTGTATCAATGAGTACCTGGCTGTAAACAGTTCACTCAGCTGTATAAATGAGTACCTGGCAGTAGACAGTTCACTCAGCTGTATAAATGAGTACCTGGCAGTAGACAGTTCACTCAGCTGTATAAATGAGTACCTGGCAGTAGATAGTTCACTCAGCTGTATCAATGAGTACCTGGCTGTAGACAGTTCACTCAGCTGTATAAATGAGTACCTGACAGTAGACAGTTCACTCAGCTGTATGAATGTGTACCTGGCAGTAGACAGTTCACTCAGCTGTATAAATGTGTACCTGGCAGTAGACAGTTCACTCAGCTGTATCAATGAGTACCTGGTAGTAGACAGTACACTCAGCTGTATGAATGAGTACCTGGCAGTAGACAGTTCACTCAGTTGTATAAATGAGTAGCTGGCAGTAGACAGTTCACTCAGCTGTATGAATGTGTACCTGGCAGTAGACAGTTCACTCAGCTGTATAAATGAGTACCTGGCAGTAGACAGTTCACTCAGCTGTATAAATGAGTACCTGGCAGTAGACAGTTCACTCAGCTGTATCAATGAGTACCTGGCAGTAGACAGTTCACTCAGCTGTATCAATGAGTACCTGGCAGTAGACAGTTCACTCAGCTGTATCAATGAGTACCTGGCAGTAGACAGTTCACTCAGCTGTATGAATGTGTACCTGGCAGTAGACAGTTCACTCAGCTGTATAAATGAGTACCTGGCAGTAGACAGTTCACTCAGCTGTATAAATGAGTACCTGGCAGTAGACAGTTCACTCAGCTGTATAAATGAGTACCTGGCAGTAGACAGTTCACTCAGCTGTATCAATGAGTACCTGGCTGTAGACAGTTCACTCAGCTGTATAAATGAGTACCTGACAGTAGACAGTTCACTCAGCTGTATGAATGTGTACCTGGCAGTAGACAGTTCACTCAGCTGTATAAATGAGTACCTGGCTGTAGACAGTTCACTCAGCTGTATCAATGAGTACCTGACAGTAGACAGTTCACTCAGCTGTATCAATGAGTACCTGGCAGTAGCTAGTTCACTCAGCTTTATAAATGAGTACCTGGCAGTAGACAGTTCACTCAGCTGTATCAATGAGTACCTGGCTGTAGACAGTTCACTCAGCTGTATAAATGAGTACCTGGCAGTAGACAGTTCACTCAGCTGTATAAATGAGTACCTGGCAGTAGACAGTTCACTCAGCTGTATAAATGAGTACCTGGCAGTAGACAGTTCACTCAGCTGTATCAATGAGTACCTGGCTGTAGACAGTTCACTCAGCTGTATAAATGAGTACCTGACAGTAGACAGTTCACTCAGCTGTATGAATGTGTACCTGGCAGTAGACAGTTCACTCAGCTGTATAAACGAGTACCTGGCTGTAGACAGTTCACTCAGCTGTATGAATGAGTACCTGGCAGTAGACAGTTCACTCAGCTGTATGAATGAGTACCTGGCTGTAGACAGTTCACTCAGCTGTATGAATGAGTACCTGGCTGTAGACAGTTCACTCAGCTGTATCAATGAGTACCTGGCAGTAGACAGTTCACTCAGCTGTATGAATGAGTACCTGGCTGTAGACAGTTCACTCAGCTGTATCAATGAGTACCTGGCTGTAGACAGTTCACTCAGCTGTATAAATGAGTACCTGACAGTAGACAGTTCACTCAGCTGTATGAATGTGTACCTGGCAGTAGACAGTTCACTCAGCTGTATAAATGTGTACCTGGCAGTAGACAGTTCACTCAGCTGTATGAATGAGTACCTGGCAGTAGACAGTTCACTCAGCTGTATGAATGAGTACCTGGCAGTAGACAGTTAACTCAGCTGTATGAATGTGTACCTGGCAGTAGACAGTTCACTCAGCTGTATAAATGAGTACCTGGCAGTAGACAGTTCACTCAGCTGTATAAATGAGTACCTGGCAGTAGACAGTTCACTCAGCTGTATAAATGAGTACCTGGCAGTAGACAGTTCACTCAGCTGTATAAATGAGTACCTGGCAGTAGACAGTTCACTCAGCTGTATCAATGAGTACCTGGCAGTAGACAGTTCACTCAGCTGTATGAATGTGTACCGGGCAGTAGACAGTTCACTCAGCTGTATCAATGAGTACCTGGCTGTAGACAGTTCACTCAGCTGTATGAATGTGTACCTGACAGTAGACAGTTCACTCAGCTGTATCAATGAGTACCTGGCTACAGACAGTTCACTCAGCTGTATGAATGTGTACCTGGCTGTAGACAGTTCACTCAGCTGTATGAATGAGTACCTGACAGTAGACAGTTCACTCAGCTGTATCAATGAGTACCTGGCAGTAGCTAGTTCACTCAGCTTTATAAATGAGTACCTGGCAGTAGACAGTTCACTCAGCTGTATCAATGAGTACCTGGCTGTAGACAGTTCACTCAGCTGTATAAATGAGTACCTGGCAGTAGACAGTTCACTCAGCTGTATAAATGAGTACCTGGCAGTAGACAGTTCACTCAGCTGTATCAATGAGTACCTGGCTATAGACAGTTCACTCAGCTGTATAAATGAGTACCTGACAGTAGACAGTTCACTCAGCTGTATGAATGTGTACCTGGCAGTAGACAGTTCACTCAGCTGTATAAATGAGTACCTGGCTGTAGACAGTTCACTCAGCTGTATCAATGAGTACCTGGCAGTAGACAGTTCACTCAGCTGTATGAATGAGTACCTGGCTGTAGACAGTTCACTCAGCTGTATGAATGAGTACCTGGCTGTAGACAGTTCACTCAGCTGTATGAATGAGTACCTGGCAGTAGACAGTTCACTCAGCTGTATGAATGAGTACCTGGCTGTAGACAGTTCACTCAGCTGTATGAATGAGTACCTGGCTGTAGACAGTTCACTCAGCTGTATCAATGAGTACCTGGCAGGAGACAGTTCACTCAGCTGTATCAATGAGTACCTGGCAGTAGACAGTTCACTCAGCTGTATCAATGAGTACCTGGCTGTAGACAGTTCACTCAGCTGTATCAATGAGTACCTGGCTGTAGACAGTTCACTCAGCTGTATCAACAAGTACCTGGCTGTAGACAGAGGAGTATATGTGAACGAATAGTCTTCGTGCAGTAATTGTAGTGTGACTGAATGCTTCCAATATAAGTCAACTTGGCATTGAATGAACAGATCTTTTGATGAATCATAACCAAATTAATGTCTGTGCGTGTGTGTGTACACATTAATTTGTTTATATATATATATATATATATATATATATATATATATATACACACCAGTTATTGTATGTTTTATGTTATTTGGTAGCAGGCGGAGGAGGCAAATGACAAGACAATAGTGAAAGGTGAATTGACAGACTCTACAACACTCGTACCTGACAAGCCCGCAGAGACAGGTAAGTCGTGTGATGGGTACATTTAGGTGACACGTGTCTGTGCCAGTCAGGCATGGTGACCTTTAGGTGACTCATTGTGACTTTTTAGGTGACAGGTGTCTGTGACAGTCAGACATGGTGACATTTAGGTGACACGTTTCTGTGCCGGTCAGGCATGGTGACCTTTAGGTGACTCATGTCTATGACAGTCAGACATGGTGACTTTTAGGTGACAGGTGTCTGTGACAGTCAGACATGGTGACATTTAGGTGACACATGTCTGTGACAGTTAGACAAGGACATTTAGGTGACACATGTCTGTGACTGTCAGGCATGGGGACATTTAGGTGACACATGTCTGTGACTGTCAGGCATGGGGACATTTAGGTGACATGTCTGTGACAGTTAGCCATGGGGACATTTAAATGACGTGAGTCTGACAGTCAGCCATGATGACATTTAGGTAACAAATGTATGTGACAGTCAGACTACGGGACATTTAGATGACACATGTCTCCTGACAGTCAGACATGATGACATTTAGGTGACACGTGCCTGTGTCAGTCAGACATGGTGACATTTAGGTGACACATGTCTGTCAGTCAGATGTGGTGACAATTAGGTGACAAGTGTCTGTGCCAGTCTGACATGGGGACATTTAGGTAACACGTATATGTGCTAGTCAGACATGGTGACATTTAGGGGACACATGTCTGTGCCAGTCAGACATGGGGACATTTAGCTGACAAGTGTCTGTGCCAGTCTGACATGGGGACATTTAGGTGACACGTATATGTGCTAGTCAGACATGGTGACATTTAGGGGACACATGTCTGTGCCAGTCAGACATGGGGACATTTAGCTGACACGTATATGTGCTAGTCAGATATGGTGACATTTAGGTGACACATGTCTGTGCCAGTAAGATATGGTGACATTTTGTTGCCTTGTATCTGTGCCAATTAGACATGGTGACATTTAGGTGACACATACCTGTGCCAAACTAAATACAGGATGCAGCCACATTCCTCCAACAATCCATGGTGAATACGAGTAACACCAGGTGTGGACAGTGGCGCCACATGTGGCAGACATACAGGTGGTGCTCTGACAATACCTGCACATGACAGTAATTATACAAGTAGACAGGGTACACAGAAATGACACTCATTTCAGAAGATACAATGGAATGCCAGTGTGCCAAGTAACAGCGTGATCATATCAACCCTTAGAACAGGGGTTACATTACCAACCTTAGAACAGGGGTTACATTACCAACCCTTAGAACAGGGGTTACATTACCAACCCTTAGAACAGGGGTTACATTACCAACCCTTAGAACAGGGGTTACATTACCAACCTTAGAATAGTGGTTACATTACCAACCCTTAGAACAGGGGTTACATTACCAACCCCTAGAACAGGGGTTACATTACCAACCTTAGAACAGGGGTTACATTACCAACCCTTAGAACAGGGGTTACATTACCAACCAACAACTTTTGTCCAAAGCTTGCTTTGAATGTAATGAATGCTGATAACACATATTTTAGGCACGATGGTCAAACGTGACTCGGTCGACACCCTGGTGGTGAACAGTGAAGCTAACACGCTGGTCGAAGCCGACCTGGGCACGATGATCATCAATGACTCGGACACTGAGGAAGAGCAGACAGATGGCTCCATCCCGAGTAAGTAGGGCCATATATGTGTGACCCCGAGTAAGTAGGGCCATGTATGTGTGACCCCAAGTAAGTAGGGCCATGTATGTGTGACCCCAAGTAAGTAGAGCCATGTATGTGTGACCCCAAGTAAGTAGGGCCATGTATGTGTGACCCCAAGTAAGTAGGGCCAAATATGTGTGACCCCAATTAAGTAGGGCCATGTATGTGTGACCCCAAGTAAGTAGAGCCATGTATGTGTGACCCCAAGTAAGTAGGGCCATGTATGTGTGACCCCAAGTAAGTAGAGCCATGCATGTGTGACCCCAAGTAAGTAGGGCCATGTATGTGTGACCCCAAGTAAGTAGGGCCATGTATGTGTGACCCCAAGTAAGTAGGGCCATGTATGTGTGACCCCAAGTAAGTAGAGCCATGTATGTATGACCCCAAGTAAGTAGGGCCATGTATGTGTGACCCCAAGTAAGTAGGGCCAAATATGTGTGACCCCAAGTAAGTAGGGCCATGTATGTGTGACCCAAAGTAAGTAGGGCCATGTATGTGTGACCCCCAGTAAGTAGGGCCATATATGTGTGACCCCAAGTAAGTAGGGCCATGTATGTGTGACCCCGAGTAAGTAGGGCCATGTATGTGTGACCCCAAGTAAGTAGGGCCATGTATGTGTGACCCCAAGTAAGTAGGGCCATGTATGTGTGACCCCAAGTAAGTAGGGCCATGTATGTGTGACCCCGAGTAAGTAGGGCCATGTATGTGTGACCCCAAGTAAGTAGGGCCATGTATGTGTGACCCTGAGTAAGGAGTGAGATTGAGTGAGTGAGTGAGTGAGTGAGTGAGTGAGAGAGAGTGTGTGTTTGTGTGTGTTTGTGTGTGTATGTGACCCATAGTAAGTAGGGCTGTGTATGTGTGACATAGGAACTTGGGGGAAATGGGGAACGATCTCAAAACAACAAGTTAATAACACATGGAAGTTAAGATAATAAAACAATTCTAGAAATAGTTATATATTTGTCATAAAAGCTTTAAATAATAATAATAATTCGTTAAAATGTTCCTTGCAACATTCAAAAATATCTTTCAAATTCCACTCTGGTTATGGTGATAAAGTTCATCACTGGTAATTAATTCAGTTATAATTATATATTACTAGTTGAGTTGTCCGGCATTGCACGGTAAAGAAGGCAGTCATTGCAAGAGCTTATGACTCCTTGCACTACCCTATCGAGGTTTATTAGGGCAATGCCAATGATGGATTCAACTTTATGCCCCCAAAAATCATGCCCAACTGGCAACTGCCAGTTTCCCGAAGTGTTCGTACCATATAAAGTAATTCATGTGAACATTTGTATGTAACTATGAACTACTATTGTTCGTAGTTAGGTAATCTACATGAAACGTCCACATAACTAGAAATTGTTTTAATAGTATATTTATATAAAACATTGCCAACACCTGTGTCTGTAAGTTTAGACTTACATGATAAAGAGTTGTTAGTTGTTTACATCACAACAAATAACTGCACTATCCAAGTAAATGATAAAACAATGGTTAAAATCGATTGATGCATTGGCGTGGGTCAAATGCCTTAACAATTTGTTCCTCTTCTTGCAGTGCGTGGCAGCACAGGCAACAGCAAGTCGCAGTATCGGCCAGCGTTCCTTGACCATTTTGAACAGAAGGAACAACAACAAAGTGGGGGTGGCAAGCCAACGAACAACAGTTCACAACCAGTCCAGCAGGGGGCGCCTCCTGCACCTACACCGCCTCGCCAAGACATTTCTCAGGTCGGAGGTGGTGGCTGTCTCCAGTCATTCCAACGATCGTTCATAGAGGGCGACTTTGACTTTGTGAGTAGTGACGGCTGGTATCAGACATCATTAACAAATGGTTTTGGTCATGGAGTTTAGGTTCACATCACTGGGTTTACCAAATTTGTAGTTGGTTTATGAATGTGCCAACCCAATATTTCAGTTTTTGGAAGAAGTACAAAATTTTTTTTTCCTGGGCATTTTCTCAAATATGATTGTATTAGTCGTCGTAATGATGTATTCTCGGAACTAAGACATGTCGTCACCACAAGGCCTATTGTGTTTCGTTAAGTTAAGACACTCAGAGCCAACAGGTGGTCACTACAAGGCCTATTGTGTTTCGTTAAGTTAAGACACTCAGAGCCAACAGGTGGTCACCACAAGGCCTATTGTGTTTCGTTAAGTTAAGACACTCAGAGCCAACAGGTGGTCACCACAAGGCCTATTGTGTTTCGTTAAGTTAAGACACTCAGAGCCAACAGGTGGTCACCACGAGGCCTATTGTGTTTCGTTAAGTTAAGACACTCAGAGCCAACAGGTGGTCACTACAAGGCCTATTGTGTTTTGTTAAGTTAAGACACTCAGAGCCAACAAGTGGTCACCACGAGGCCTATTGTGTTTCGTTAAGTTAAGACACTCAGAGCCAACAGGTGGTCACCACGAGGCCTATTGTGTTTCGTTAAGTTAAGACACTCAGAGCCAACAGGTGGTCACCACGAGGCCTGTTGTGTTTCGTTAAGTTAAGACACTCAGAGCCAACAGGTGGTCACTACAAGGCCTATTGTGTTTCGTTAATTTAAGACACTCAGAGCCAACAGGTGGTCACCACGAGGCCTATTGTGTTTCGTTAAGTTAAGACACTCAGAGCCAACAGGTGGTCACCACGAGGCCTGTTGTGTTTCGTTAAGTTAAGACACTCAGAGCCAACAGGTGGTCACTACAAGGCCTATTGTGTTTCGTTAAGTTAAGACACTCAGAGCCAACAGGTGGTCACCACAAGGCCTATTGTCATTCGTTAAGTGAAGACACTCAGAGCCAACAGGTGGTCACTACGAGGCCTATTGTGTTTCGTTAAGTTAAGACACTCAGAGCCAACAGGTGATCGCTGAATGTGAGAATGTTTGTTTTTCCAGTTTCTGTCTACCATGAACGCAAGTTGCTAAACAGTAAATGTACAGCTTAAGATATCTCATCTACTAGAATTTGTTCTCTGCCTAAGCCCTGCTTTATCGTGTTACTTGCAGCACTACAAAACACATTCACATGTGTAATATTTTATCTGCTCTCTCAACAGAATGTTAACACAACATTTATTGTTTTCTTTTTTATAGTCACTGCAAACTATTCTTCATCAACTTAAATCTCTTTTTCCAGTTACACAATCTCTCATTCGAAGAGCTCCAGATGCGAATGTCGGCCCTTGATCCTGAGATGGAGCAGGAGATTGAAGAGCTCCGCAAGCGCTACCAGGCGAAACGGCAGCCAATTCTCGATGCCATTGATGTTAAAAAGAAACGCCAGCAAAACTTCTAAATCTCATTTCGGTTTTGCTGGCTTGACATTGGCAATACTGACAGTGGGTTATATTGACAGTGCAAAGTGTGAACAGTCCATTTGATGCAAATTGTTGAGGCATAGCTACTCAGCTGATATATTATTAATCATGATAATGTGATTGACAGAGCGATGTGCCTTTATCTCGTAGCAGAGGTCAATGACAGTGTGTATATTGTTCCCAATGTTGAAAAGGCCAAATGGTCGTTAGTGCCTAGTATCATGTAATATAATATGTATGATTGTGTGTGCGTGCGTGTGTGCGTGCGTGCGTGCGTGTGTGCGTGTATGATTGTTTGTGCATGCGTGCATGTGTGTGTGATTGTGTGTGCGTGCGTGCGTGCGTGCGTGCGTGCGTGCGTGCGTGTGTGTATGATTGTGCGTGCGTGCGTGTATTTGTCGCAGACAAAACGTCCATATGTTGTTGAAATGAATCAATTTAAAATAGGTACCATGTCTTCTTTGAGAAATAGCTTCTGCAGTAAACAGACATACAAGCCAATGCCACCATGTTGTATTTGCGTGTTTCCCACTAACCTCTTGCAAAGTGTAAGTATATGCATGTCAGTTTGAAAGTAATATTCCTTCTAGCGTGCTTTTCAACCTGTGTAACCATGTAAATAAAACAAACAAATTGCTATCTCAATGACTGACTTTATAACGGCGACTGTTACAACAGCAAGGTTCGCAACGATTTTCCTTTCCGTGGTTGTGCGACTGGGTCAGCGCACATTCCACGACTCTATATGACTGGTCAGCCCACATTCCACGACTCTATATGACTGGTCAACCCACATTCCACGACTATATGACTGGGTCAGCGCACATTCCACGACTCTATATGACTGGTCAGCGCACATTCCACGACTCTATATGACTGGTCAGCCCACATTCCACGACTATATGACTGGTCAACCCACATTCCACGACTATATCACTGGGTCAGCGCACATTCCACGACTCTATATGACTGGTCAGCCCACATTCCACGACTATATGACTGGTCAACCCACATTCCACGACTATATCACTGGGTCAGCGCACATTCCACGACTCTATATGACTGGTCAGCCCACATTCCACGACTCTGTCTGACTGGTCAGCGCACATTCCACGACTATACCACTGAGTCAGCGCACATTCCACGAATATATGACCGGTCAGCGCACATTCCACGACTCCGTCTGACTGGTCAGCCCACATTCCACGACTCTGTCTGACTGGTCAGCCCACATTCCACAACTCTATATCACTGGGTCAGTGCACATTCCACGACTCTATCTGACTGGTCAGCCCACATTCCACGACTCTATATCACTGGGTCAGCGCACATTCCACGACTATCTGACTGGTCAGCCCACATTCCACGACTCTATATCACTAGGTCAGTGCACATTCCACGACTCTGTCTGACTGGTCAGCCCACATTCCACGACTCTGTCTGACTGGTCAGCCCACATTCCACGACTGTATATCACTGGGTCAGCACACATTCCATGACTCTGTCTGACTGGTCAGCGCACATTCCATGACTCTGTCTGACTGGTCAGCGCACATTACAGGACTCTGTCCGACTGGTCAACGCACATTACACTACAACAGTTGGCGCAACTTGAGTACAATAACTTATTAGTCTTTTATGAATTTCATCAGCTGTGAACAATGTAAATAGGCATTTGCTGTAATTCTACAGTAACAGTTAATGTTAAAACACCACCACATACCGTCACTCTACAAGTATATACTACTAAATTAATGATTTTACTATCCGGCAGTTTGTAACGTCACTTCCCAATGTGGGGTGGGCTAAAACGTTTGTATGTACAATAAATAGTGCAGTTCAGGGTTTAAGAAGGGGCGTCTAAGATTACTTGATAAATTCGACGGGGCTTTCTGGAATGCTTCTGCCGGTGGTGCCGTGACTGCTTCCTGGGTGAGCGAACTCCATATCGGGATAGAGCAAACATTGAACGAGCGATGGTAAATCACGCAGGAGGCTGGTAGTGTTCGGAGTTTTACTCGTGGTGGCGTCTAGTGTGAGCATCTTCTGTGACAATGATTGTAGGCAAACTAGTCCATGTTGAATCTAAAAACACAGAGCAGCATATCTGGTGCAACGTCTGGTGTGTAGTGAAGTCCACGTGAGATTAGCACACATGGCAGTGGCACTTGAAGTTCTCCAATTGTCACCAGTGTCACCAATATAGAACCAGCCTCTCCTGTTACACATCTATAAATGTAGCTTTTCTATCTTCACCCAGCGACAATCTTTACCCCGATAGAGCAACTTCTAGACGCATGGCACGGCTTCACGCAGGACAAATTCGCCCCAGTCCACAATACCGTCGCAACGACCAACGATGGAGATCAAATGAATCAAGAAGCGCTAAATTCTCTGCGGTCTGATAAGTGCTGCGCCGCCGACTAGCGGCCTCCAGAAGTCTACCAGCGTCAACTGTACCAGACAGCTGCGTGCAGAAGTCTACCAGCGCTCGGACACCGCCCGCCGTCAACTGTACGAGACAGCTGCGTGCAGAAGTCTACCAGTGCTCGGACACCGCCCGCCGTCAACTGTACGAGACAGCTGCCTGCAGAAGTCTACCAGCGCTCGGACACCGCCCGCCGTCAACTGTACGAGACAGCTGCGTGGAGAAGTCGTCAGAAGGTGTCAGCACGGCTAGCCGTTATAAGGGTGAACATAAGGATGATGATGACGATGAGGAGGAGGAGCAGTATGATGAGGCTGAAGGTGTCATTGTCTTCGTCTTCATAATCGTAATTATGATCACCCTCATTATCATCATCATCATCATTATCACTAAGATCGCTTAATTGTCTTCATCGTCTTCCTCACAATCATCATAACAATTTATCACCCTCATCACCCGTCGTTATCATCATTATTATTATTATCATCATCACCATTGTCAACATCATCATTATTATCATCATCGTCATAATCATCATTATCATCGTCACCCTTGATTGTCATCATAATCATAATCGTTTATTACCCTCATCATCACCTTCTTCATCATTATTATTAACATCATCATCATAATGATTATCGTCATCATTGTTTGAGATGATACCGGTCGATTTATTACATTACCGGTTGATTATTACATTACCGGTCGATTGGTACATTGGTAACCAATATATCATAGCGACCCAACGAGAAATACGCTCAATGGGAATGGAGTGGAATATATTCGAATTATCACGTGAACTGTAGCAAATGTTGAGCAGGGGAGAGTTGCTATGTGGAAGGGAGAGTTGCCAAAATTGGACCAGTTCCTCGATTGGACCAGTGCTGTGTATTCCATATTACTGTATACCGCGGCATCTTGTCTCGATTATGTCATTCATCGGTGGCATTTCAGATGACACGGTAACTTTCGACGAAATAGCGGTACTTTTTAAATATTTATCACCGGAAGTAGGTTTTCTATGTCTCCGACATAATAATCAGACCGTGATCAGTTAACAGAGAGCACCCGTGATTATACATACAGGCGAAAATGTGTGTCCATCAAGAGTATGGGAGCTCAACGTATGTGGCGATAATAAGATTTTGACACGTGAAATTACACGATTGGACCACTGCAGTTGCCTCAATTGGACCAGTGACCCATATAAGGGTAAGTCATCAATAGATGTGCGTAATTATTCCAACACAGTTTATTGATTACCAGAAAGTAATGACAGACAAGGGAGCAATTATACTAATGCAAATAAAGGAAGTTGATAAGTGGTCCAATCGAGGGAACTTGTAACAGAACACATTTGGTCACAGGTAAATTTACATTGTTTTGGACTACAAATTTAAAGACTTGGTATTTTATGAGGGTTTACATAAATTTAGTGCCAATGGTCATATATAAACGGAAGAGGATGGAAATAGAGTTGACAAATATTGGAGCTCCGGGGGCAAAGGCTGGATGTCCAATGAGGGGTTTGTTACTTGGCTGTGACACTTCTTAGATTTTGTTAAACCAACGAAGTAGGAGACTGTTGTGCTCATACTCGAAAGCCACGCGACCCCATAGAGTTACATCATTAATCACCCCCCTATAAACAAGAGCGTCAAGCCAGCTCACTGCAGTGAAGCGGGTGTGGACCACTGGCCGGCATTTCATTGCACGGCAGAAACAGTTGCATCCACTGCATGACACATAGGGTAGTACTGTTTATAGTGTGAACACAGCATGTTAAAAATAGTTGTCTAACATGTGTAAGTGAGTAAGTGAGTAAGTAAGTAAGTGAGTAAGCAAATTAATGTATTTCCTCCTCACCATCATTATTTACAATATAAGGCAAACAAAAGCAATGAAGATGAGGTGGCTACCAGAGAATTATAAACTAGTAGCCAGTGACGATGACACCAGGAACCAATTAACTTGAAGATTTGTCATTGTCATTTGTTCTTAATGGGGCATGGCCACCAGACTGATAAATAATTTGGGTGAGGGTGGTCCCAGCAGTTGTGTTATAAGTGTGGGCAGTTGGGTTGTTCATACATGCATTAGTGTTAAACTCTTCAAGACAAACATCTTGGAGGCTTGCTGGAGAAAGTTGTGGGACAACGAATATGGTTATTTCCAGTGTGGCTTGCAGCTGTACGAATCAACAGAAGACAGGATCTAACATCTCGTTATTTTCAGGTAATTTATGTTGCAAATGTTTGTGCTATGTTAGTGTATATGTGAATGAATGTAATAGTTTCGAAAATGGTCATAAATATCAATATATTAAAGATACGTTTGTTTTTCTTGGGGGAGCGTACATTAAGTGTTTCCCAGGAGTCACATTGATTGGGTGCAATATAAAATGTTATAGGGGTAGGATTCAGTTTTATAAATGATGTGTGCGTGCATGTATTTGTAACTCTTTTATAAAACTCTAATAGATGTCATTAATAAGATTTTTTTTTCTTTATTAAGTCATCTGCATTTAATGAGGCTCTCCCTTTTTTGGTCGTCGTTTGCCTTTTCTTCGTTGTATGAACCACTATCATATAACTCATTCTGTACACATTGCAACATTCATTGCATTCTATGCATTTGTTTGACAAACCATGTGAAAGGTTGCCTACTAAAACAATTGACAGCTTAAATGAGAGAGCACATTTCTTTACATGAGGCGTGTCCTTGGGCAAGTTGGCCAGAAAACATTCTAGAAAGATCTTGATCTGCAGGTGGAAATAGCTGTGATGGAGCATCTGGGGAATGTGTTGGAAGATGGGAAAAGAATATTTTTGGGACCTTAGAGAAAAATGTCCAACAGGGCTTAATGAGATTTTGACCTCTTGCAGTCATTAGCTAATACATGTATAGAGCACTTCAGAAAGTTAAGTTTCGATCATGTTTAGTGGTGCTACTGTTATAGTTAATATGTTATGGTATTTGATATACAAGGTGCATGGATAGATTGTGCATGTAATAAGGTATTATGTATATATAGCTATATAGTAATAATCTCTTATTAGTACTCTATATCTATAGATATATGACGAAGACTGGGTGCTGTTCAGTATAAACACTGGGCCTCCAGTGGGTTCTTGCCGTGCAGCAGCATGAATGTCACTGGTCCATGCCGGCATCACTTTATCATGTGTTAACTGATAAGAGCTTAGCCTTAGGCTTAGCGGTCTTGAAAATGCATCCGCCAATACATACATCAAAAGTCCCTAGGAAAAAATTAATTGTGCAGTTTGGGTGTATTAGTGAGAGCAGAAATTGTTTGAATGAGTGAGTGTAAGTGGTGTTTTTGTACACAGTAGCATCTGAGCTTTGAAATGATGCCATTTGTCAGTTGGTATACCAGTTGTGTAAGGACACAGTGGCCGTTAGGCAGGATGTACTCATATTTTGGAAACCGGGGAATTTCATTGCAGAAATGCAGGAGTGTCATGCGTTGAAGCAATTTGTGCGAAAAAGAGGTACGTCATTTTTACGAATTTCACACACCAGGTGTCTTAGTGGGTCTGTCATGTGTTGTGAAATAAAAAAATTGCGGGATAAATTTTCAATGTAGGTGCTAGAATGTTATAATGGTCGTCTATTGGAAAAGTGATTGTGGTCCGTGCCCTAGTGTACATGCCGAGATTGTTTACAAACAAATACGTCCTACACTGCAAGTCATGTTTATACGTGGAATTCTAACATTAGAATGTAATACAATATTATTGTGTTGATTTATGCAGCTCCTTCATTATAAGGATTAGTTATTTCACTCGGCACTCCCTGAACACTGACCTACCTAGTTCTTTGTTGTACACAATACCGGACTAACTAATGTACAAGTGATACAAGCCACCACAACACGGGCCCCTACAACACGGGCCCCACAAAACGGCCCCCCACAAAACGGCCATCCACAACCCCCCCACAAAACGGGCCCCCTCAAAGTAAATCATATCATCCTTCTGGTTAGCCGAATTAAAGTCTCTGTTCGGTAGAATATATTTGTATATTATTCTTTGTTTGTTCAAGTGAACCTGTACGGTTTCTATTTTTTCGCTGTATTTTCTATTATTTTCTGGTATGTAATTGTGTGTAATTTTATGTAATTGTATGTTGTAATTCGTCGTTGTCATTGTACAATATATTCTGTTGCATGTATGTTTGTTTGTCTTCGTCGTCAACAATCTTTGAATGCTTATGTTCAAACATAATTGAATAAACATTAAGGTATGGTAAGGTATGATAAGGTATGGTAAGGTATGGGGTTAAGCAATATCACGCGTCTCGATGTTTGTCTTTCGCGCACTTGGCAAGGGCCAGGCCACACTTTGCGCTGATTGTTTCAATTGAAAATACATGTCGCTAAAATGTCAACTTGTCGCTAAATATTAACGACATGAATGAACACGACATATGAACTTTCAAATAACTCAATTTGCTTAGCTACTTATGTGATTCTGTTATCGCGTCACCTAGCACGCTTAAATGCCTTCTACGTCGTTGTGTGCTGGACACCACGCACCCGGTCACAATGGCGGCAGAGGAGCGATCATTCAGCAGCACCTGACGTCTGATGTATTATTCAAGTCTCAACGTTATACAACAGTTTAAACTGATCAATTAATTAATGAGATGTTCAGTGGAGCAGTGGATCACACGCCCACACACGCACGCACGCACGCACGCACGCACGCACGCACGCACACAGAGAGAGAGAGAGAGAGAGAGAGAGAGAGAGAGAGAGAGAGAGAGAGAGAGAGAGAGAGAGAGAGAGAGAGAGAGAGAGAGAGAGAGAGAGAGAGAGAGAGAGAGAGAGAGAGAGAGAGAGAGAGAGAGAGAGAGAGAGAGAGAGAGAGAGAGAGAGAGAGAGAGATCAACTGCTCCACTGAACATCCGGCTCATTAATTAATTGATCATTTTAAACTGATCAATTAATAGACGACCATTATAACGTTCTAGCGCCTACATTGAAAATTTATCCAGCAACTTTTTTTATTTCACAACACATGACAGACCCACTAAGACACCTGGTGAGTGAAATTCGTGAAAATTACATACCTCCTTTTCGCACCAATTGCTTCAACGCATGACACTCCTGCATTTCTGCCATGGAATTCCCCGGTTTCCTAAATATGAATACATCCTGCATAACGGCCAATGTGTCCTTACATAACTGGTATACCAACTGACAAATGGCATAATTTCAAAGCTCGGATGCTACTGTGCACAAAAACACCACTTACAATCACTCATTCACATAATTTCTGCTCTCACTAATGCACCCAAACTGCACAATTAATTTTTTCCTAGGGACTCTTGATGTATGTATTGGCGGATGCATTCTCACTGTGGTCCGTGCCCACTAGCCTCGATAACCCAGGCTCTGTGCTATAGCGCCACCGTTTGTCGCACACATCATCGCCTGGATGCAATGTGTACTTTTTATTGTGACGGAAATTATGCATGCACCCAGATTCGGTTACTTATTATTTGGTCAAACATTAATTGAAGTGAAAATGGAAACGCTGAAAACTAAAAAATTTCACCCTTGGTGAAATTTCGTAACTTTTTCATGCAATCGGTGAGAGGATGGAAGTCATGCCCGTGATCGGCACTGACCCGCAGACTTTGCCATTTTGGATATCCACTATTTTGAGCCTTGTCAGATATAACGACTAAAGTCAGTTCGTCCGATGAGTTGAACAAAAATACGTATTTTTATTAAATCGACTGCGGATGTTTCTTAACCTGTTCACACACCACGTGTTTGGACAACATAGAACCGGATTTGAGGCAAAATCAGTTGAGGATAGTTTTAATGGATGCCATTATACAACACGAACACACATAAACCAACAAACATTCGTTTTTATCGGAGTTGACCAACGCTATAATTGTAGTGACCTTACTAGTCAGGTGGTATACTTGTAGTGACCTTACTAGTCAGGTCATATAATTGTAGTGACCTTAATTACTAGTCAGGTCATATAATTGTAGTGACCTTAATTACTAGTCAGGTCATATAATTGTAGTGACCTTACTAGTCAGGTGGTATACTTTAGTGACCTTACTAGTCAGGTCATATAATTGTAGTGACCTTACTAGTCAGGTCATATAATTGTAGTGACCTTACTAATCAGGTCATATAATTGTAGTGATCTTACTAGTCAAGTCATATAATTGTAGTGATCTTACTAATCAGGTCATATAATCGTAGTGATCTTACTAATCAGGTCATATAATTGTAGTGATCTTACTAGTCAGGTCATATAATTGTAGTGATCTTACTAGTCAGGTCATATAATTGTAGTGATCTTACTAGTCAGGTCGCATTCTTTGATTAGTACATTTGACATTGTTTTCAGACTAAATGTGAATGTTGCAGACCAAGTTGAACAAGTGCGACATGTTTAAAATTACAAGCACCTAGGGCTGTGGTTTGCAATACATTAACAAAGCGCATGGGCAAAGCAGAACACCGCAAAACAGTCGCACACTAAATTAGAAGAAAAAAACATGTTGTTTAGCAGCTATTCATATTATTTCTTGCAAAATAAGCCAGCTGACAAAGTGACCTACAGGGATCACATTTTTTAAATCCCGTTCGACTGTTCATCTTCTTAAACACACGTCAACGTTAATTAAATTAGTAAGCATAAGGACGCTGTTAATTAATCTGATAAAGTAGTGGATCAGAATCGCAAAAAAAAAACAACTCTACCACAATATTGTCCTTTCATTGACAAGTTCGTGAAACCATTGGCCTATCTCGGATCTCGCAAAGGGAATGCCAGTGGGGGAGGCAAGCTTAGTCACTAATTAGTTTACTGGGTTTAACAGATCATATACGAAAACATAATGCCAAGGGGGCCACGGCCCAATCCCCCCACCCCCATCAGCAACGCGAGATCACTGCTGCACCATGCTGAAGACGATCCTGATCACTGTTGCACCATGGTGAAGATGGTCATGATCACTGTTGCACCATGGTGAAGATGGTCATGATCACTGTTGCACCATGGTGAAGATGGTCATGATCACTGTTGTACCATGGTCACTGTTGTACCATGGTGAAGATGGTGATTATCACTGTTGTACCATGGTGAAGATGGTCATGATCACTGTTGCGCCATGGTGAAGATGGTCATGATCACTGTTGTACCATGGTCACTGTTGTACCATGGTGAAGATGGTGATGATCACTGTTGCACCATGGTGAAGATGGTAATGATCACTGTTGTACCATGGTGAAGATAGTCATGATCACTGTTGTACCATGGTCACTGTTGTACCATGGTGAAGATGGTCATGATCACTGTTGCACCATGGTGAAGATGGTCATGATCACTGTTGCACCATGGTGAAGATGGTCATGATCACTGTTGCGCCATGGTGTAGATGGTCATGATCACTGTTGTACCATGGTGAAGATGGTCATGATCACTGTTGTACCATGGTGAAGATGGTCATGATCACTGTTGTACCATGGTCACTGTTGCGCCATGGTGTAGATGGTCATGATCACTGTTGTACCATGGTGAAGATGGTCATGATCACTGTTGTACCATGGTGAAGATGGTCATGATCACTGTTGTACCATCGTGACGATGGTCATGATCACTGTTGCACCATGGTGAAGATAGTCATGATCGCTGTTGTACCATGGTGAAGATGGTCATGATCACTGTTGTACCATGGTCACTGTTGTACCATGGTGAAGATGGTCATGACCACTGTTGCACCACGGTGAAGATAGTCATGATCACTGTTGTACCATGATCACTGTTGTGCCATGGCGAAGATGGTCATGATCTCTGTTGTACCATGGTGAAGATGGTCATGATCCCTGTTGCGCCATGGTGAAAAAGGTCATGATCACTGTTGTGCCATGGTGAACATGGTCATGATTACTGTTGCTCCATGGTGAACATGGTCAAGACCACTGTTGCGCCATGGTGAACATGGTCATGATCACTGTTGCGCCATGGTGAACATGGTCATGATCACTGTTGCACCATGGTGAAGATGATCACGATCACTTCTGCACCATGGTGAAGATGTTCTTCTTGGGAATGTTCAGTTGCAAGACCCCGTCGTCTGCGGGCATGAAAGGCTCGACCGGAACTCCGTCGTCGGCGGGCATGAAAGGCTCGACCGGGAACCCGTCGTCTTCTGGTGCAGCGCTCTTGTTGTCTTGCGCCAAAGCCGAATCCTCGCTCGGCTGTCGTTCTGGTTTGGCCGGGTCACGTGGTGGCTGGTTGAGCAGATCACGTGGTGGCTGCTTGACGACAACCGTCTTCGTCACCTCCACCGTGCTGCCTCTGTTGTAGCAGCTCATGGAGACGGTGTAGTTTCCTGGCGAGAAGATACAACGTTAGGTCATATGTGGCATACGTGTGCACGTTCCTGGATTGCTTGGGGTGATTTCGGACGCAATTATTAGGCCCTCACTTGCGTTAACAACCTTATTGCATTGGTCAAGTGGTGAAAACCATGCATGGATTTGGATCGAGTTGTACAGTAAACAATCGTTCGGGGACGGTTTTTCAAATGGCGCCCCGACAGTGTCTGCTTTATTTTAACATGATGTGTTAAATGCGTAATGTTCCTGTGTACGGTTCCACCAATATCACTGTCGCAGGAGCTAGACCCGAATGGAAAAAAATGAGAAAGGCCTCAAGTAATTTAGAAAATAATCTTTCTAAGAGAGAATGTTGTTGTAAACTTCGAAACGATGGAAAAGATCGCCGCTGCTGCTTTAGAGGGACAGAGGAATATGGCGCCCGACTGTTTCCGCCTTATGCAACGCGTGAGGATAGATGCATATTGCTTAGCTAATTCATGTTTAAAATATCACTAACAACGGATGACTAAATCACGCGTCTTTCACTGGATCACATGTCACCTATATTTCGAGTTGTTTCAATGAGAACCGTTCCTTACCTTCGTGTTCGTAAGTGTGGTCAAACACAGTGGCATCGTCAACGGCGACGGACGTAATGGTGAATAACGAATCGTCGAAGTCGACCAGGCACGTGCGCTCCTCGGAGAGGTTGAAGTTGGCGACGAACGTCATGCGTAGCATCACCCCGGGCGCCACGACAGCCGCGTCTGCATGCACGTCGTTGTCATGGCGACGGTGAGGAAGCACCTCGGCGGCGTCGAGCGACACGTCGTTGTCACAGCGACGGTACTCGAGCGCCTCGATGACGATGACGGGTTGCGGGGTCGGACGGACGTGGACGACGCGCTCCTGGTCGACGCGACTGTACAAGTTGTAGCACCGCAGCCCATACAAGTACACCCCCGGCGACGAGTACACGTGCAGAGTCGCTGAGGCGTCGCCCCCGCGCTGAGCCCACGTTATCTGCAGGGTGTCGTCGCCGAAGATGTGTACACACGTGACTCTGGTGGCGTCGTTCATCTTACCATTGAAACTCACCGACTGGTCGCTGTGGACGACAAAGTCGGTGACCATCTCGGTGATGGGCGCGATGGCTGAGATCGTCAGATTGACGCTGACCGAAGACATGCTGTTTGTCGCCGTCACCGTTAGGTGGTTGGGGCCGCCTTGCGACACCATGTGGCGGAACATCGGTCGGTGAGCTCGGAGGCGACGGGCGGCGTCGCTGATGTGATCCAACATCACCACTTGCCCGTCTTCGGACAACGTCACGGTGACGTCACTTCCGCTCTTCATCAACACCACGATCGGTGTGGGTTTCGACGTCGATGGAAATGTTTGTGGCGCGATCGCCCGAAGACCGCTTACCGGGATGATCGAGTTCACTGAAGGAGACGACGAAGCTTACAGGATATTATTATTGAAACATGCGACAACAGTTTAACCTTTTAAATTCAGACGCGTCCTCAGGGGTTTTTTCTGGGATAATTTCTGAACATGTCACAGTTAAACAAAATCAATAAAAAATTCGTCCGAACCCCTGACGACGAGCAAGAAATTGTATAACAAGTGGTGTATTTACAGGGGGGGTATAGGGCCATATATACGGGCCGTTGTATCGGCGGGCCCGAAAAAATAGCAGTGAACTTATCTTAGGCTACGATGTTTTGGGTCACACACTTAGTCAATTTCATTATGTCAAATCCTGAATTCGATCATGTTTGTAATCCGCATAAGATTACGTATATCGTGTGTTGACAGTTTGTAATTTTAGTAACATTTATTTATTGGCAAGTCTAGTCCTAAATGTGTAGTTATTCTTTAACGGAACACCTTGGAATAATCATAATACTCAGGGTCACCCTATGCGTACGTGATGCACAGTGTCACCCTATGCGTACGTGATACACAGTGTCACTCTATGCATACGTGATACACAGTGTCACCCTATGATATGATACACATTACATACATACAATGGATAAAAACAAACGTGACTCGAATTATACGTTACACGAGGCTAAGCACAATTAGGAAAACCAACGATAGAGAGTGGACACAAATTAACATGGGTGTTGCAAACTATCGATGCTTATACATGTAGATTTGCTACTGGTGTAGTTTTGATATCTTAGAAAATGTGCTGTTGCTAAATTAACATGTCTGATGTTTGGTGGTGTGAAAACCCAGGAGCGGATCCCACCTTAGAACTAAAACATTTCCATCGAACAACTGCATTCATCCATCTAAAGCATCCATCGACTCACCTGGTTCTTTCTGTCTTACGATGTCTCCACCGATGGCAGCGTCCGGACCAACGACACAACACACCAACCACAGCATGGTCCGAACACAACCGAGGACCGGGGTCCGCTTCGCCGAAATCATCATCGAGTTCACACGTCGATTGTATGCGGACTTCTGCCTTGCAACTATACAGCGTGAAACGACCTGTGTCGCCCGTCGTGTAGCAGGCGATCCAGCACTCGGTGGCCGTGTCGTCAAGCGAGTGGTGAAATGCGACAGGTTGCCAACAACATCGACTCAGTTGGAGTCCCCAGGAAATGCCTCGGGTCACAAATGATGCGTTCGCGTCAGACGCCGTTCAGGTCGACCCTGTGTTAAATTATGCATCGATGCAGATTCGTCATTAATAATTATAAGGGCGCTTTCGGAAAGGGCTTTTGTCTAGGCAGACAGAGGATATTTCAGAGACAATGACTAACTCTTGTAACACCGTTTTCACCAATCTCTTTGGCAATCACTCGTCGCCGATTACCTGCACGTGCTCTGCCCATATAGCTGTATGGTCCCAATTGACTTCCTTTTGAGATGTTTCTTCCTTCCAATCTCTTCTTGTACTTCAGCCGTGCTCCTTTTATCATCCCGTTTCACCCTAATTAAAACAAGGCCACTGTTCCCACCCCGTGTAGGCCCTACACACAAGTACGCTAGTAGGGGAGACCGGGGCTAGTTGTATACAACGGCAAGTTGTTGCAGTTGTTCGAAAACATAGCGCACATATGGAGAAACCATCGACAGTAGTTGGTTGGAAGTTCACCAGCGGACACACTGTCCAAAAATTGGAAGTAAAGAAGATGAAATTGACGAAGTGTATAAAAAAATGTTGTTTAACCACCTAAAATTTGTTTTGGGAATGCCCACATAATATCATCTCAGGCAGCAACTACTTAGGTTTCGGGAATGAAACTTGAAACATGTCTGCTATATAGTATAAGGGATTATGCCAAGTAGAAGTTAAACTGAAAAAAAACTGAAATTGTTATCGCCCACGTGTGTTCAACTGCAAAAATTGTGTTTGGGGCAAGTTGTTACAATTGTATCGGGGCAAGTTGTTACAATTGTTACAGCTGTAACAACGTTCGGGCGGCTCGCACCGATGGCTCAGCCAGCGAGTTCTGTGCGGACAATGATTGAAAGAACAAAGCTTATTTAACCACGACGTGTGAACGCTTTATTTCACTTGTGAAGCCCAGCGTACGGTTTATAAACAGTACTGTTAATGCTAGCAGCGTCAAACAAAATTAACAAGTATCTCAGAAGGGTGGGTTACACATAGATGACAAATGTTTGGACTCTCGATAAGCCAATGGCTTCCTTGTCCACTTGTCATATGTTTTGTATTGAATGGCAATTTTGTTAATTTTTTATGGCATAGCCCTTTTTGAGCAATTAATAAATATAGCACGATTCATTGGTGTGCGTGTGCGTGTGCGTGTGCGTGTGCGTGAGTGCGAACGTGCG
This sequence comes from Lamellibrachia satsuma, assembly GCA_033239005.1. Lineage (NCBI taxonomy): Eukaryota > Metazoa > Annelida > Polychaeta > Sabellida > Siboglinidae > Lamellibrachia > Lamellibrachia satsuma. Next base: position 7,480,581 of record BSQZ01000025.1, read on the forward strand.
TGTATCATTCAATCAAGTAGAAGTCGCACTACATATTTATTTCCATTCACTATTTCATATTCAATTCAATAATTCATATTCCATTCACAGTTCAGGGGCCTGGTGATACCATCAAAAGATGAAAAGTGGGACAAAGCTAAGCTTAGCAAACATTGCACTAAAAACGAGATAAAACATGGATGGATCAATAAAAATATATACAACAAAAGAAAGAAAAAATAATAAATAAATAAGTAAAACATTATTTATCTGGTGGTCATGGTAACAAAGAATAAACGCTATCCCCTACAAGATACATCACCTGACTGGGCGTGTCGTTCACCTACACTTTATGGGCTCGGGCCCCGTAGGCTGTTAATTCGCAGGTCACCATCTCCCAGCCAGGCAATAACCTACTCTCAACACCAGGACCACCAGAAGATGAAATGAAAACATTCACATTTGATCTGATTAAGACCGAAAAGGTTTTAAACATCTGATCCAAAAGAAAAGCATTCACATCTGTCTTGAATGCAGTCATGTGTGGAGAGGCAGGGAAAGCGGATGCTGGGAGGGAGTTCCACAGTCGACTCGTCCTAGATATATATGAGTTGAGATGTAGCTCTGTTTTTGATCTAGGAATATGTACACAATATGGATGTCCACTCACTGAAAATATGGTAGCTTTTATACTAGGTGCCTCTGAGGGTAGAATATCAGCCGGCTCAATGGATGGCTGGAGGAAGGTATGACGGTAGAAGACGCAAAGTGTTGCAATGTTTCTCCTGTGGCGCAGTGGAACTGTGCCAGACTTGAGAGGTTTATCGATCTTAAGCAGGCGAAGTGCTTGCTTTCTAGCAACTTCAAAGACGTAGTTCCTGCTCCATTCCAGATTGTGGAAGCATATTCCACAAGAGGTCGGATGTAAGCCTTGTAGATGGTGATACGAGCTTGGTGAGGAAGGAGGTTTCTACAACGGCCCAGGGTATAGAGACGCTTTGCTGTCTTTTTGGCAATACATGTGATGTGCTGTGACCAGGCCAATGTCTTGGTGATGGTGACACCCAAAAGAGTAATATTATCTGTAGGCTATAATTCCTTGTTCATAAAGTGGAGTGGGGGATGATTCTGGCTTCTTTTCCTGCTGATGATCATCTCCTCTGTTTTGCTGGCATTGAATGTAACACACCAACTGTCTGCCCATGCTTCTATTGTATTCAAGTCACATTGAATGTAACACACCAACTGTCTGCCCACGCTTCTATTCTATTCAAGTCACATTGAATGTAACACACCAACTGTCTGCCCATGCTTCTATTGTATTCAAGTCACATTGAATGTAACACACCAACTGTCTGCCCACGCTTCTATTCTATTCAAGTCACATTGAATGTAACACACCAACTGTCTGTCCATGCTTCGATTCTATTCAAGTCACATTGAATGTAACACACCAGCTGTCTGTCCATGCTTCGATTCTATTCAAGTCACATTGAATGTAACACACCAACTGTCTGTCCATGCTTCGATTCTATTCAAGTCACATTGAATGTAACACACCAACTGTCTGCCCACGCTTCGATTCTATTCAAGTCACATTGGAGGCTTTCTGCGCATATGATTATATCGCACGTATTCTTAATGGCAATATGGAGTGTAGAATCATCAGCCAATAAGTGGATGTTGTTCTCTAGGTGTGAAGCCAAGTCATCGATAAACATCCGAAAAAGTACAGGACCAAGAATACTCCCCTGTGGGACTCCGGCAGATATAGGCTTTGCTGATGATGTAGAGCCATCAAGTACAACAGACTGTTATCTGTCTGACAGGAAAGATGCAATCCAGCAATACAAGTCTCCTTGGATGCCAAAAGATGAGAGTTTCTCCATGAGACCCTTATGTCACACACGGTCAAATGCCTTCTTGATGTCAATGGCAATGCCTCTAATTTCTTGCTGGGTGTCCAGTGCATTGTTCCACCATTGAGTGATGTAGGAAAGCATGTCAACTGTTGACCTCTTCTCCCGAAACCCGTATTGGGTGTCACAAAGAAGGTGATGTTTGCTAAGATGGCCACGGATTTGATAAATTGTTTGTTATGTAAGAATCCATTCTTTGGTAACTAAAACGACCGCGCCTGGGAAACTTTCCATATCTACCTAACTACAATTAACATGAAATATCAATGGTATGATACAGTTTATTAACACGAATAATAAACTTAATATATACCTGTATAATATGTTGAAAGAAATAATGCATATAACACTTTTCACAAAAAAAGTTACTTTAACTGAAAATTGTAACAACTAGCCCCGGTCTCCCCACGTAGGCGTTCGTCGAATTGTTCTAGCAGTTGCTTCTTCAATTTCTTATATCCACGACTTCTTCCACTTTCTTCCACGCTGCAGCTCTTGTTTTTACCCTCTTATACGCTTCCCCGTTAGAATGTTTTTCCCAGATATACGAACTATCAACTTTCTGTCCCGAATGTACCAAAATCAACAACATCAACGTCTATGGAAGCAAAGACGATGGAGATGGTTTGACCAAGTGCATTCTTCTCATTAACAGAAATAGCCTTCCCCATATGCCGCTTTGAAATTGACTCCGGGGGAGAAGAGGTAGACCACTGCATGGACGCGTGGAGAAGAACAGCGGAAGAGGAATTGAACATAGTTGGGAAGACCTGCATTGAACTCAGGTGGGTTGGTAAGACAGTGCTGGCTGGAGGAGATGTGTTGTGTTGAGTGAGTGAAGCGATGGACCTAAAGGGGTAAGACCACTGTTGACCTTCCTGTTTATTGTTACGAATGTAGGGCGTATTAAATTGTGATAACGTGAATTTAAACAATTCATATGATGTAACATAAGTACAATTGAGCAGGCATAGTCACAGGTTTATTTTTAGAAGCTATGAAATAGTGCATTTTTTAGAGTTTAACAGGCGGAAGGATTTGGGTTGTTCTGCTATGGGCCACGTTGGCGCATGAATACATGGCTATTTTTGTCAAAATTTGCGGGCATCGCACGTCGGGGCGTTTTTAAAGGAGCTGGAGGTATGTGATTTTTACAAAACTTGGTCAGCATGTCAATGAGATGATGGCAGTTGCTGTGAATTTTTTTATAGAATTTTTGATGGTCACGTTTTCTTATAATCAGACAAAACGTTAACATGGCCACCAATATAATTCTCTACTGTCGTCTGGCCCCTAAACGTTGACGACTGCTAGAAAGAAAGAGCTGCCATCTGCCGGGTTTAGCGGTGACAGTGACGAAAAGTCAGCTGCCAGTGACGATGCGTGGGGTGCTGATCACGTGTGTTTACAAATGACGTCAATCTGGAGCTGGCGTAGCCATTTTCATTCGCTCTCGAGTAGTTTGACGTCTGGACAAAGGAAGTCGTTTGTATTATTCGATAACATACGTCTTAACAACACTGCATTTCACCGTTAACGTTTCAACAGGACAAAATGGGCTGTTGTGTTGGCTCGGTAAGTTATCGACATATTATATTATTCATTGTTTCTGTTGTTGTTTCCTTAGAATGAGTGGGGCCAAACTGCGACTGTCAACAATACAGGATACGGTCAGTGCATCAGGACAAGAGATCAGGCGGGCACCAGAGCAGGCATTCCGCTGCGCAGTTATAGCCTGAATCGGGTTTCTAGGAGTTAATCCAAACATAGATAATTGATGGTTAGTGCGGAGTTAGTTCAACTTAGTGAAATAACGCTCGACTAACATCGACGCCATTAATTTGAATTTTTATTATCATAATTATGGCATAATAAAATAGTACAGGCCAAAATAATATGCTTCTCACTGATGCACTATCATACAGGCATTGCAGTACAAGCATTGCAGTACAGGCATGCATTCATTCGGATTAATTCAATGTAAGTTCACTTACCCTAGTTAAGGTTTAATGGAATTTACAAGCTGGGTCTGATTTGCTCCGTGTCTGTCCTTTCCCATTACTTCCCTACAGTCGTATGCCACATTCACGTATAATTTAAACACTATTCATTCCAGCCAGATGACGTCACATTGGAGAAGGAAGTATTACTGTCTAGAGTGGGTGGTCATTGAAAATTGGCTCATAAGTAATTTTTTTCTAAAGTAAGAAAAATTAAATTGGTGTCGAATGGTTCCCACTTCAAAGGTAGCTATACTGTGAGCAACCTCTATGATGTTATGAAGTTTGAGAGCATCAGAACATTTTCACGAATCATGACATCAGTGAACCTGGATAGGCTGGATGTATACTTACCCTCTCAGACAGGAAAATGGGGACACACGTCCAGTTCTGTCCCCACTATGCAGAGTTCTTCTCTTGGTGTAGGTGTTTTGTTTGTATAGTCAGTCAGCACCTAACCCTGGTGTCATTTCCCCTTGCAGCTGGCGTGCTGTTTCGGCAGTGCAGCATGCAGTCTGTGCTGCGCGGCGTGTCCATCATGCAAGAACTCCACCTCCTCTCGCATCATGTACGCCCTCTTTATGCTCATGGGCGTTGTCGTGGCCAGCATCATGCTGTCTCCATCGCTGTCTAGTACTCTTACCAAGGTCAGTTGTGTTTATCCCTTGTTCTAATTTATGATGCCATTTCTGTGCATTGTTGATGATGTAATAATTTTCACTTTAATTATGATTTAATTATTACTGGTATAACAATTGATTTTCACAATGCAAATATACAGTTGGTCAGTTGCATTATTACATAATAGTGATGAGACAAGTTTTAAGTTAATTTAGTACCTTGACTTTGTTGATATCTAAGTCACATCATGGTGGGCTTGGAGTGTTTTGTCTGCTCTTGATGTTAAACATCATAATCTGGTTGGTTCAACATAATGTAGACATAAAATACTCCTGAAAGTTAGTCATTCAGACAAAAATGTCATAAAAACAGGATTGCCAGGATAATGAAACAGTCAGATTGGTCATTGTACATATTTGTATTCCCACTGTACACGACAGTGTGTGAACTCATAATGTACTAGTGACATCATAGTTAAAACAAGACTAAACAGTACTGTGGATGACTCATTTATAAGATGCAGCACAACTAACAATTAAGAAACATGGACGATTAATAGTTAAAGCAAAATTGTTTCATTACTGTAAAAAATGGTGCTTTGGGAATGGTAAAAGCTGCTGTTCAGATATTTATTTCATCATCATGTGTAAAGAATGGTTTCATACTGTGTGTTTTCACATTGTTTTGTGCGTTACTTTGGGGGACCACTGCCTTTGCATCAATGGTTTGTCACGTGTCAGATGTCCATTCATGGCATGTCACATAACCACACTTGACTTTTATATAGTACAGTTTCCTTGAAAGCTTAATGCACTTTACATAAAATGCACAGAATAAAATTTTATACATAGAAAATACATAGAAAACTGTGATAAAACTAGTAAAATGAATTTAATTGAAAAGTAAACAAATGATATATATATTAATAAAAAATTTTTTTATTACATCTGTTTAGCCAGTTTGGCTAAAGGTTAACATTTTCTTTAGCCAAATGAGATTTTGTTTAGCTATTTTTTTAGCAGAAACTAAGATTGCAAAACGTCAAAATTCAAAACATGACATAAAATAATGTGATAAGGCCTAGTAAAAAAGAAACTAGTCCCCACCTGCTTCCTTTTTTTTTGCTGCCTCTTTATTATTTACTATTGAAAAAAAAGATTATTTAAAAAAGTTTTTCGGTTCTGTGGAGAAATCTCCAACACAGAGATATATTTCAGAGGTTTTTTCTTTTTGTACACCACGTGTGTAGTATTATTGTATCGGCCACTCTTTCAGAAATGCAAAAAAAAATGACTAGCTTAATTCTATGGGAATATATTAATATTTAAAGGTTGCCACCATCAAGAAAAGTATCTGCCAATTTTATGCCAATTTTCAAAATGCATATATTTAAGAATGGAGTTTTGTTATTTATTAAAAATCCATCAAGTGTAATATCACTGTAAAGACCACTCTTTGTGAAGTTCAGAAATGTAAAAATGTTGACTCTAACACAATTATATGGAGATAATTTTTTATATTAAGACTGCCACCATAATAATTAAAAAATGCATAACTTAACTGATTAGATCATTTATTTTGTATACATGTCCTTGTTTTATATGTAACTGCTACTGACATCTTGAGAGCATCATCCAAGTATTTGTCTAAGAGCACTTTAATAACTACTGTGGTTTTTTTTAAGGATTTTAACCTGTTTTGGCATTGCTGCAGTCGAAACTGAAATGTTCTTCTCGTTGAGCTTGTTACTCCATTCTGGCATTGATGACTTTCAAACGAGGCCACTGTTTCTAATTCACCTTCTAACCGGAGTTTTTCTAAAACCATTCCATTGGTGATGTTCATATTATAAATGATCAACTTAAACATCGAACATGTATCTACTGTATAAGTCAAATATATATGAAATCCTTGAATGGATAGATGATCCGGTTTTTGGTTATTAATATTAAGCATAATTACCTCTCAAGAAACTTAATGTTCGTTCTGTAGTTGACATATACAGAACGAACACTAAGTTTCTTGAGAGGTAATTATGCTTAATATATATGAAATGTTGACCAAAAGTTGAGATGTCTGCACAAACATATTTTGGTTGTTGTTCATATGTGAGGTGTGATAACCTAAGTGTGTAGTTGTATGTTGGCTGTGGTTGTGAAACTATCTACAAAGCAAAACACATAGTATACGCATTACAACTACCACCTCATATGTACAACAGAGATAAAAAGTTTTGGAGTTAAGTTAAGTACATTTGTAAGTGATTGTAAATTTAAGTACAAATTGTTGTGTACTTGTCTGTCATTGCTATTTGAGCCTTTTCCTAAAGTACTGTGAATGTTTTATTAACTTATTTTTTGTAAAGTGTAGTCCACACTAAAGACAAGGAACGCATAACAAAAGGTATTTTAGAAATCGCTTCCCGGTGAGCGATAATACAGGGTAAATATCAGATCGGGATCAGAGTGCCAGATCATTTTAAAATTGATGTCGCTAAAATGCGCTATCAGACACGCATGCAGTCATTACAATATAGCAGAACAATGTTCATTTAATATGTTGTCATATTTCCAGTTCTTACCAAATGTATTTTTCCATGATCTACAATTAGTCAGATATCACCAAACTTTATCACTATCAAATGTTATGTTATTATACAGCTAGAATTAAATAAAATATATTGGAATACTTGCCAGAATTTCATCTATCTCACATGCACATTTTGTTTTAATCCGCCTACTTTTACAAGCTTAATGAGGTCAAAATGTGACGTGCCCCATTAGCATAAATATGGCAGCGGCAACACACGTTTACAAAAAATCGTGTGCAAAAACTACTGAAGTAATTCTTTAAAAGGTAACAGTGGATGAAAGACTAGTTCAGTAGCTTTTAAATAATATATACATGTTGGCAACATTTATCATTTTTAATGGTAAAAATGACATTAAAAGTGACCTACTTAACATTTGTGCAGATACGAAACGGCAACAGGCGGATTCGTTTGATGTGCATAACAGAGAATGTCACCATACAAGTGTCCACCACCACTACTCTGTGACAGTGTCCACAACTACTCTGTGAAAGTGTCCACCACTACTCTGTGAAAGTATCCACCACTACTCTGTGAAAGTATCCACCACTACTCTGCGACAGTGTCCACCACTACTCTACGACAGTGTCCACCACTACTCTGTGAAAGTATCCACCACTACTCTGTGACAGTGTCCACAACTACTCTGTGAAAGTATCCACCACTACTCTGTGACAGTGTCCACAACTACTCTGTGAAAGTATCCACCACTACTCTGTGACAGTGTCCACCACTACTCTGTGAAAGTGTCCACCACTACTCTGTGACAGTGTCCACCACTACTCTGTGAAAGTATTCACCACTACTCTGTGAAAGTGTCCACCACTACTCTGTGACAGTGTCCACAACTACTCTGTGAAAGTGTCCACCACTACTCTGTGACAGTGTCCACCACTACTCTACGACAGTGTCCACCACTACTCTGTGACAGTGTCCACCACTACTCTGTGAAAGTGTCCACCACTACTCTGTGACAGTGTCCACAACTACTCTGTGAAAGTGTCCACCACTACTCTGTGACAGTGTCCACCACTACTCTACGACAGTGTCCACCACTACTCTGTGACAGTGTCCACCACTACTCTGTGAAAGTGTCCACCACTACTCTGTGACAGTGTCCACAACTACTCTGTGAAAGTGTCCACCACTACTCTGTGACAGTGTCCACCACTACACTGCGACAGTGTCCACCACTACTCTGTGACAGTGTCCACCACTACTCTACGACAGTGTCCACCACTACTTTGTGACAGTGTCCACCACTACTCTACGACAGTGTCCACCACTACTTTGTGACAGTGTCCACCACTACTCTGTGACAGTGTCCACCACTACTCTGTGACAGTGTCCACCACTACTCTGTGACAGTGTCCACCACTACTCTGTGACAGTGTCCACCACTACTCTGTGACAGTGTCCACCACTACTCTGTGACAGTGTCCACCACTACTCTGTGACAGTGTCCACCACTACTCTGTGACAGTGTCCACCACTACTCTGTGACAGTGTCCACCACTACTCTGTGAAAGTGTCCACCACTACTATGTGACAGTGTCCACCACTACTCTGTGACAGTGTCCACCACTACTCTGTGAAAGTGTCCACCACTACTCTGTGACAGTGTCCACCACTACTCTGTGACAGTGTCCACCACTACTCTGTGACAGTGTCCACCACTACTCTGTGACAGTGTCCACCACTACTCTGTGAAAGTGTCCACCACTACTATGTGACAGTGTCCACCCGTTTCACTAAACCAGTGAATCCAGGACGCTGTTTCTTCATCGTCCAGATCTTGAAGGCTTCCTCATATGAAAGTGTTGTTTACTGTCGGGTTACAATGCTTCGCTTGCATCAACACAGTCCGCATATGGGCGATAATCATTTGCAGTGACGCTCACAGTCATGAAGTCCATGACGATAAACACGTTCTTTGCTTTCGCATACATGCATATTTTGATCAAAAGTGGCTGCATCATTTTCTGTCATTTCTTTCCGTGATCATCACCCGCCAAAGTACATTTGCGAATCATTTTAACTGATAACAAATTGAAAAACTGCTAGGACGTGAGCTCTCACATTTTACAGGTTATAATATTATTGTAGGTGTCCTGCAGGCTGCCCAGCAGGACGCAAACTTTCGCCGAGAGCAATTAAATCATTGGCTTATCGCGGGGCAATTATAGATTGGGGGTGTGAAAACAATTCCACAGGTGGTGGGAGCTATGATTCACAGGTTCACCGCTCTGTGGTTCACTGCCACAAACATGACAATGCGCCATTAACGTGGTCGTAAAAGTGTTTCACCAAATTGGCGAAGAGTTTTTCCTTTCGCCAAATGGGAAACCGTTTTGCCTATGGTGCAAATGGCGATTGGCAGCGCTAGCGTAGATAAATTATTAATAAGTTAAATTAAAAGAAATCTTGGCGAGAATAAAAATATAAAATATGTAATAAAGTACGATTTGTTTTAAAATGTGAGACATTCAACAATGCTCTTGATGGCCCAGTTTAGGGCTTTCATGAATAACACCAACAAACTATCTACATATAGTTTGTTTGCGTTATTACACAAATGCACGCGTACATACACAATCACACGTACACACAAGTATTCTACTGTTGTGTTGTTTCAGATTCCTGTGCTGTGTGAGGGCATCCCAGTCGTGCAAGATAAAGGTTTGATAAAGTGTGAGAGCATTGTCGGCTACCTGGCCGTGTATCGGGTCTGCTTCGCTCTCGCTGCATTCTTCTTCTTCTTCATGGTCCTCATGATCAAGGTTCAATCGTCAAAGGACCCTCGCTCAAAGATACAGAACGGGTAGGTAGATACGGGCAGATAGATACAGAACGGGCAGGTAGATACAGAACGGGCAGGTAGATACAGAACGGGCAGGTAGATACAGAACGGGCAGGTAGATACAGAACTGGCAGGTAGATACTGAACGGGCAGGTAGATACAGAACGGGCAGGTAGATAAAGAACTGGCAGGTAGATACAGAACTGGCAGGTAGATACAGAACGGGCAGGTAGATTCAGAACTGGCAGGTAGATACAGAACGGGCAGGTAGATACAGAACGGGCAGGTAGATACAGAACTGGCAGGTAGATACAGAACTGGCAGGTAGATACAGAACTGGCAGGTAGATACAGAACTGGCAGGATAGATACTGAACAGGCAGGTAGATACAGAACTGGCAGGTAGATACAGAACTGGCAGGTAGATACTGAACTGGCAGGTAGATACAGAACTGGCAGGTAGATACAGAACTGGCAGGTAGATACAGAACTGGCAGGTAGATACAGAACGGGCAGGTAGCAGTATCCTTTTTAATTCATAAACAGTGTGTGGCCAGTGAAGGTCCTTTTTAATTAAAGCATAACAAAAGTGATGCTTTTTGGTCTATGCACCTATAAGATTTACTAAAACCTAACCATTTGTAACTACGGGTACAGTTAAAGAACATCACGCCAGTGGTTCACTAGGTAAACCTAGTTGAACACATAGCATCTTAATGTCATGGGAAGCACCATACTGTTAGATAACCCTACATCATGAGTGTGGTATTCTGGCAATATTTGCTCTCCAAATGGAACTATATTTGTATACACCTATTCCTACGCTTGCCAACAGATATGGCCATGCTATCTGCGTCCAAACTCATTTTATTTAATTAATTTAATTTAATCATTTTATTTTGTTTCACGTTAACAAACGATGTTTTTTAAATTAAGTTTTTGGCCAAGCACCAAATGTGCAGCTCCCAGCTGTGGGTTGGTTTTACCTATGAGAAGCACCTTGGAACACCAGTGGTTATTAATGTATGTTTGTTTGCCTCTGCAGATTTTGGTTCTTCAAAATGCTGTTTGTGATCGGCATTGCTGTGGGAGCCTTCTACATCCCTCGGGGATCTTTTGGCCAAAGTAAGCGTGCCCTTAGTGTTCTTACCACACCATGACCATTGATCACCCCCATTCACCACCTCCATATTATCCACCCCCATTCTCCACCTCCATTTGCCACCTCCATTCACTTCACCATCTCTTCAAGATCCTTCCTCAGTTCGATGATTTTGCTCGTATTTTTCAGACTCATTTCTGGAAAAATTGGGCCAATCTAGTGTGCATTGCGACATGTTAGTCTGTGCAAATGTTGTATTTAAATTGTTCATCGGACGGAGTATTAAATTATTTTTAAAATGGCAAAACTGGTCCAGCCCTACATACTATAACACAAGACTGCTCAAACTTGTGGGTTATCCAATCTGATGGTCAAAGTGGGTGGGTGGGTGGGTGGGTGGGTGGGTGGTTGATGAGTTTGAGACATCTATATGGTGTTGCAAAGTATCTACCAATGTTATATTTTAGCTGAAATTCACTGTGTATAATTTTAACTGTATAAAATATAATTTATTAATTGCATTTATGCATACATTAAACATTTGACTGCCATTTAGTGTCATCATCCAATAAGTTCACTTATTCTATCGTTGCAGCTTGGATGGTGATAGGAATAATAGGTGCATTTTATCTTATTCTATCATTTAAGCTTGGATGGTGATAGGGATGATAGGTGCATTCTATCTTATTCTATCGTTGCAGCTTGGATGGTGATAGGGATGATAGGTGCATTCTATCTTATTCTATCGTTGCAGCTTGGATTGTGATAGGGATGATAGGTGCATTCTATCTTATTCTATCGTTGCAGCTTGGATGGTGATAGGGATGATAGGTGCATTCCTCTTCATTCTCATCCAGTTGGTTCTCATCGTGGACTTCGCCCATGGCTGGAACGAACGCTGGCTGAGCAACTATGAGGACACTCAGTCCAAGGCATGGTTCGCAGGTGAGCATAGTCGATACTGGTTGGTGTAGTGTTTACCTTATGTAATACAATATACACAAAAACCTTTGTGCATGGGATCGACATCCGAAATCAATAACAATTATTCCACCTATATAGAGCAAACAAATTGTTAGAAAAGTTTTTGAGTGAAGCACTTACAATTAATGAATGCAGAAATTAAATAAGTTTCGCAGAATGAGGCAGCGATGGAAATTGCCTTGAAAAATAGCGTCTTCGAAAGGCTCACTGTACAGTAATTAATTAATGCCAGGCTCAAAGCATCAATGAGATTCTTATCGCACAAACAAGAATTTATCGACATGAATCGCAGGCCTGTTGGTGGTCACCGCGGGTGATCCAACTAGTTGGTGGTCACCGCGGGTGATCCAACTAGTTGGTGATCACAGTGGGTGATCCAACTAGTTGGTGGTCACCATGGGTGATCCAACTAGTTGGTGGTCACCATGGGTGATCCAACTAGTTGGTGATCACCGCGGGTGATCCAACTAGTTGGTGATCACCGCGGGTGATCCAACTAGTTGGTGATCACCGCGGGTGATCCAACTAGTTGGTGGTCACCGCGGGTGATCCAACTAGTTGGTGGTCACCGCGGGTGATCCAACTAGTTGGTGGTCACCGCAGGTGATCCAACTAGTTGGTGGTCACCACGGGTGATCCAACTAGTTGGTGATCACCGCTGGTGATCCAACTAGCAATGTTGAAGATGCTATAGATACTTACAATCCATCCAATTAGACATTCAAACAATTCTACTCATTACTTTCCTTCCAATGTTAGCAACATTAATAACGGAAGATTGTAGAATTGAGAATATTCACAATAAAACAATGGTTGCGGGTTAACTTTGCGAAGTCATTGGAATACGCTTGTGATGTCACTGAAATGTCTAAAACTGGTAGATTTCAAATTGGTCATAAAAATATTTTTATTTCTTAATTATAATTTCCAAAAGCGGCTGCTTTACTTAAGTCAGTGTGTATCATCAGTGTATGTTGTATCATCAGTGTATGTTGCACCATCAGTGTATGTTTTACCATCAATGTATGTTGTACAATCAGTGTATGTTGAACAATCAGTATATGTTGAACAATTGGTGTATGTTGTCAGTTTTATTATCTGCTCTCGTACAATAGACATTTATAACACGTGACACCTGGTGGCTAAGAAAAAAACCACGGTTGTGGGACATCAAAAAATATAGTGCTGATGTGCACGCGTTGTGAGTATCATCTACTGACAGTCTGATGTCATTGACACGGCTGTTTGTGTTTCAGGTCTTCTCTTCTTCACCATCGCCTTCTACATCATCTCCCTCATCCTCGTTGTTCTCTTTTACGTCTTCTACACAACTGGGGTGAGTAGCTGGACACAACTGCCGTGGCACTCTGCGTGTGTAAATTGTGTGAATTTTGACTGAGATCATTCAGTTAGGTAAAGTGTTGGTTGTGATTTTTTTTAATAGAGTAATAGTTACACTGGTTAGTTATACTATTCCTTTTGTGTTATTTTGATAACTACATTTCAGAGGAAGTGAAATGAATTATGCTTTGTCTATGTTAAAAAACAATATCTGACGTTAACGGAAAAAAGTCGTGGATGCGATAAATCAACGGCTGCCGTGTCGACAGGTCTCCTGGTGCTTGTTGTAGTCTTCCTAGATCTTTAGGAATCTATTTTGTTACCTTTGTACAGCATGAAATAACTTGTTATTGGTTAATCTTGTTTACTGTTGCTGTTCATCTGGGATTGTGATGCTGTTTGAGTGACACCTGTCTACCTTTTGTAGGCGAATGGCTGCGCGCTCCACAAGTTCTTCATCAGCTTCAACCTGATCCTCTGTGTCATCATGTCAGTCATGTCTGTCCTGCCACAGATCCAGGAAGGTAGGAAATCCTCTTTGTCATATTGTCAATCATGTCTGTCCTGCCACAGATCCAGGAAGGTAGGAAATCATCTTTGTCATCGTGTCAGTCATGTCTGTCCTGCCACAGATCCAGGAAGGTAGGAAATCCTCTTTGTCATCGTGTCAATCATGTCTGTCCTGTCACAGATCCAGGAAGGTAGGAAATCCTCTTTGTCATATTGTCAATCATGTCTGTCCTGCCACAGATCCAGGAAGGTAGGAAATCCTCTTTGTCATATTGTCAATCATGTCTGTCCTGCCACAGATCCAGGAAGGTAGGAAATCATCTTTGTCATCGTGTCAGTCATGTCTGTCCTGCCACAGATCCAGGAAGGTAGGAAATCCTCTTTGTCATCATGTCAGTCATGTCTGTCCTGCCACAGATCCAGGAAGGTAGGAAATCCTCTTTGTCATCGTGTCAGTCATGTCTGTCCTGCCACAGATCCAGGAAGGTAGGAAATCCTCTTTGTAATCGTGTCAGTCCTGTCACAGATTTAGGAATGTAGGAGATCCTCTTTGTCATCATGTCAGTCATGTCTGTCCTGCCACAGATCCAGGAAGGTAGGAAATCCTCTTTGTCATCACGCCAGTCATGTCTGTCCTGCCACAGATCCAGGAAGGTAGGAAATCCTCTTTGTCATCGTGTCAGTCATGTCTGTCCTGCCACAGATCCAGGAAGGTAGGAAATCCTCTTTGTCATCGTGTCAGTCATGTCACAGATTTAGGAATGTAGGAGATCCTTCCCTTCCAGTGCCCATCTTCTTTCTACCATGTTAAATCTGTACTGGTTAATTTAGAACAGTCACAGAACGTCGTGAACAATTGTACGTAACTATGAACTACATTTGTTCCTAGTTATGTAATCTATGTCAAACGTCCACATAAGTTTCCTTGTAAAAACCCCAACCCATGGGGATGTTTAAGTTGTTTTAGCCCCATACAAACAAAATTGACATAGATATGACAGGACAAACAGACATACAGAGTGACAGACAAACATACAGGTGACAGACAAACATACTAGGTGACAGACAAACATACAGGTGACAGACAAACATACAGGTGACAGACAAACATACAGAATGACAGACAAACATACAGGTGACAGACAAACATACAGGTGACAGACAAACATACAGGTGACAGACAAACATACAGAGTGACAGACAAACATACAGGTGACAGACAAACATACTAGGTGACAGACAAACATACAGGTGACAGACAAACATACAGGTGACAGACAAACATACAGAATGACAGACAAACATACAGGTGACAGACAAACATACAGGTGACAGACAAACATACAGAGTGACAGACAAACATACAGGTGACAGACAGACATACAGAGTGACAGACAAACATACAGGTGACAGACAGACATACAGAGTGACAGACAGACATACAGAGTGACAGACAGACATACAGGTGACAGACAGACATACAGGTGACAGACAAACATACAGAGTGACAGACAAACATACAGGTGACAGACAGACACACAGAGTGACAGACAGACACACAGAGGACAGACAAACATACAGAGTGACAGACAAACATACAGAGTGACAGACAAACATACAGAGTGACAGACAAACATACAGAGTGACAGACAAACATACAGAGTGACAGACAAACATACAGAGTGACAGACAAACATACAGAGTGACAGACAAACATACAGAGTGACAGACAAACATACAGGTGAGAGACAAACATACAGAGTGACAGACAAACTTACAGGTGACAGACAAACATACAGAGTGACAGACAAACATACAGAGTGACAGACAAACACACAGGTGACAGACAGACACACAGGTGACAGACAGACAAACAGGCGACAGACAGACATACAGGCGACAGACAAACATAAAGGCGACAGACAGACATACAGAGTGACAGACAAACATACAGGTGACAGACAAACATACAGGTGACAGACAGACATACAGGTGACAGACAAACATACAGAGTGACAGACAAACATACAGGTGACAGACAAACATACAGGTGACAGACAGACATACAGAGTGACAGACAAACATACAGAGTGACAGACAAACATACAGGTGACAGACAGACATACAGAGTGACAGACAGACATACAGAGTGACAGACAAACATACAGGTGACAGACAAACATACAGGTGACAGACAGACATACAGGTGACAGACAGACATACAGAGTGACAGACAAACATACAGAGTGACAGACAAACATACAGGTGACAGACAAACATACAGGCGACAGACACAGCTACAACATGTTTTATAGTACATATATAGATGTTTACATCTGTATGTACCCGGTGTTTCAGCAAACCCGAAGTCTGGCCTCCTGCAGTCATCCGTCATCACGACCTATGTCATGTACCTCACCTGGTCCGCAATGACAAATAATCCAGGTAGGTTGCTGACAGGTGCTCACTACATGAAGTGATATTTGTTAGAATTGCACTCCAATTTCTTGTTGTAACTACTACAAGCAAGAATTAATATCTTTACTAGGTGTGTCTTGTATTTGTTGACTGCATTAGTGATATTGATTACTTTGGATCAGACCATTGACATTGATCATTCATTTAAGAGCACATTACATTATTATAGCACAGTGGATTAGAATGTTGGGATCTCATTTGAGAGGCCTGTGTTTGACACCTCCTGCTGCTGTTTCAAAGCTTGGCCAGTTTTGTTCACTCCACTTTGCCTCAATTCACTCAGCTGTACACATGAGTACCTGGCAGTAGACAGTTCACTCAGCTGTACACATGAGTACCTGGCTGTAGACAGTTCACTCAGTTGTACACATGAGTACCTGGCAGTAGACAGTTCACTCAGCTGTACACATGAGTACCTGGCTGTAGACAAAGGTGGATGTATTGTATAACAGAGGTGGATGTATTGTATAAGTGAGTATCTGGCTGTAGACAGTTCACTCAGCTGTACACATGATTACCTGGCTGTAGACAGTTCACTCAGCTGTACACATGATTACCTGGCTGTAGACAGTTCACTCAGCTGTACACATGAGTACC